>JAODTR010032739.1:0-21430 GCA_025399935.1 Amblyopsis rosae | reverse complement strand
CATTGCGCGTTCACGTGTATTGGAGGCGTGGTTTAGGAAGGATGATTGAGGCAAGGGGCGGTGCTTTTTTTCGATTGCATCTTTCAAAATCTGGCTAAGTTACTGTTTTTTCCAAGATGACATACTCATCCTTTAATATTGGATAAATAAAAAATGTTCTATGTACAATAACGATATAGAAGAATGGCATCATCCTGTATATACTGTATATATTGTATATAGTCATGTATTATAGTTATATAACATAACATACAATTATTATCTTTTCATTTATAAACTGTATAGTGTACCATCATTTCTTTGAGTAATTTCACAGAATATGGGATCATATTTAATTGTCAATGCAAAAACACATGCATGTAATTTTATTTATTCCAAAAAAGATCTTATCGATTCAACCGGATGAGCTAGAGTAACGCCAGTGAGGTTTAAAGATGCATTGTGTGTCATGCTGTGTCAAGTCTTGCCCGGTAACCCTGGTAATCAGCTGCACTGAACACAAGGGCCTCACACTGCTTATGCCGCCCATTCACTGTTGTCTCTCTCTGCCTACCAGATGGCCGCATTGTTGTCAGTCAGTAGGTCTAAAACCCATCTCAGGATAAGCAGCAGTCCCGCTGTAAAGATTACCGCAGTCCCCTGAACAAGGGAGGAGAGAATCAAAAAGCAATGCTGCGAACTGGCTGCGGTGCGGACAAACTGCATGCAGTATCGTCCGTCACAGAGGAGGGGTCAGCGGTGCCGCCCATATATGGTCCCGCGCAGTAGCTTCAGGGATGCGTCAATCAAAGTGGTGTCTGTGCGAGCCCACACAGTCAACCAGAATGTCGCCTTGACCTTCCATGCGAGGGGGTCACCGTGCCATTTGATAGCACTAGTAAAGCTACCATATGTGTTGGCTGCTCGCTGTCATTTTGTATTCATGTATTTATTTGAACAGTCCTGGCGACAGCAGGAAAGGTCACCTTTCTTTCTTGACGGACGTGTACATTGTATTCCGTACGGGCGACAACGCCCAGCCTTTGTTGCTGCCGCTGTTCCGTTACATGTTTATTTATGATGTGCTGTTTGCTGACGCTCCTCTTTCAGAGTGGGATCTCAAATGCCAGCCCCTCGGGGGGAGGGAAAGGGTTTGGGGGGCGCATCCTGTCCCGTGGTGCCCCAGTTGGCACCGTTGCCAACGCCAACCTTAAAGGCATAAAGGCATTGGCCTCTAACAGCCACCGCGGTGCTACAGAGGGGGGCTTGACATTTACTACATTTGTTGTTTTTTATCCCCCCTGAGAGAAAATGTTGCAGGGGGAAAATAGACACTTTAAACACTTTGAAGGGTTTAATAAAATTAAAAAAGGGCACAGTTAAATTGTTACTACATTTACACTGCCACAAACATGTGATTGTGGATTACTGAGGTGATTTAGCTACATTACATTACATTATAATCACATTACAACTTTAGGCCAGTTATTTTGTATACTCAAGATGGAAATAAAGCACTTTAGCAGACACTCAGAATATAGATGTAAATATACTGTAGATGTGTTGGTTAAATATGTTGAATAGCACACCACTGAGCAAATAGATGACCCATAGCAAAATTATATAATGAACATTAAAGATTGGGGTTAAAACAGCTGATGTTTATCAAGAGTACTGGCATCTGCTACAGTATGTGAGTTCACCTTGCAAGCAAACGATTACAGCCTTCCCACACAAAAATCAATGCGGCTATAAGTTCTGTCAAATCACCTAGGCAGAAAAGCCTGTTAGTTGTCATCATTCATGCTTGATTATCCATTACGTTATTCTTAGTGAATCTTACTCATGAATATTCAAAGTACAAATGTTCACATACATTTCTTTCTTGCTTTATTAAGTCGCTCGCTATTAAGGATCGTTCTGTCAATATCTTCGGGGTTCCATTCTCTGACTGAGATTGAGGTGGTTGGGGAGCGGGGCTGGGGTCCCTGGTGGTTTGTTTTGGGGATGGTAGGAATGGGACTCCCGATGTTTTTTGATTGGAGGGTTGGGATGATGAGTGTAACATGAGTGGTGGTATTAAGTTTTTTTATATATTGTATTGTTTTTTACTCATTTTATATTGTTTTTAATGACGTTGTAGTGTGAAGCACTTTGTGTTACATGAATTTGTATGGAAAGTGCTATATAAATAAAGATTGATTGATTGAAGTCATAAATTAACTTTTTGGTTTTACACATTTATTCAAGTCTGATGAACACATACTGTATCTCTACAATGATAATATGCCTTTCATTTTAGCTATGTACAATGTTTAATTTTGTCAGAAAAGGCCCCAAGGGTTTAGTGATAAAAAAAATGTACAGGAAATTGTGCTGAAAGTCAGCAGCCATTTCTAATTTGACCTTAACCGCCTTCCTATTCCCCAATGTTGGTTGCCAAGGAATCAGTGAGGAATTGAACAATTAGTGTGACAGGGGCCTTTGGTGGTGCATGAAAAGGTGTGAGCAGCTTCAAGCTGCTTCCTGGCTGACACAGACAGGTACACTGTGGGATAACCCTCCAACAGTAGCGCCTACAAGCTAGCCATGTGAAGAAAGCATTGATCTTGTATAAGACGTCTGATGCGGCTTCCCTACTTATCAGTTTGCTTCTTTGGAATGTTTTTCAAGGAATCTTTAGCATTAACAATCTCCAGTTGTTGTGCGGAAGCACATTTTGTTTTTGTTTTGATGAAAACAATAGGATGGGACACTGTCCAAAAATCATTGGGGGTAGTAGAAATAGTAGTAATGATAATAATGATAATGATAATAATAACTATATTATTTGCAGTTTATAAACGTTACCCTCTGAACTCTGCATCCTTTAACATCCAAAGCCTTTACATTTTTATTTTTATTGCACGCTTAACGCCTTTATATAAAAACGCAATACAAATAATATTACTTTCTTGAATATCTTAAATGTTACACTATCACACTTCAGGGATGATGTTGCACAGTTAAGAGGTTCACGGTGGGATTCAATCCTATTACTTTTGAGACACGTTAAACATTAGACTGTACAGTGTCTGTGTGATTAATTCCATATTACATGTAAGTTAATAATTATTAGCAATTAAAGTATGTGATGTGATGTTGAAGTGCATGTGTAGTCTGAGATGTTTGTCGACACATCTATTATGACACTAAGTAATATTTTAAAGAATTGATAAGAGTCTGAAGTGAGGTCTGAACCTTTGGTTGGAATCTTTTGATTGAGTAATTTAACCACTCTGGCATGGATTATAATTATATAAAGCAGTTGATTGGTAGATGTGCCATCTACCAAGTCCAGCTATTTGGGTATTAATTCCCTCTCGCCAACTGAACGAAACCAAAAGTCTCTCCTGGCAAAGGTTGTCCTATATTTTTTGTATATTGGCCAATATACTTTGTTATGGCACAAAATATCTTGTTGCTCTTCATATTTACCTTGCTAGACTATGACTTCTCTTAGTTTTAGTTGGGGCATTTATTTTCTCCAGGTATTTCCAGAATGAGACGTGTCATGCTTGCAACTCTGTTCCCTTATTTTCTCCACTATAGGTGAACATGGCTTTGTTTTATGTGTGTACTCAACAGCAGTTCAATTTGTGTTCGGATGTTGTGACTTTGCATCTGCTGTACCAGGATTCTGGAAAGTTAGTCCAGAATTGTAGATGGTGATGCATGTGTGAAAATGGCTAGCTTTAACCATTTGCCTCTCGTTCATTTATATGGTGTATAAATGCTTAAATTGTATGCAGGGGAAAACGCATAGCAACATAGTTTAGAACAGGCCTATTCAGTTGGCGGCCTTCGGGCCAAATGCAATTTACCAACTGCCCTCATGTGGCCCATGATGGGATTACACCCATGACCACTTTATATTAGCTCAATATACTGTATACCCACTACTATACGAATCAGTCAATATATTACTGTAAATTAGTTATTATTAACTGTTCAGCCAAGACATCATGACATAGCCTGTTTGTAAATGTAATGTAGTAGTCCAGACCTAATAATCAACGTGATGAAATTAGTCTAAGTGATATATGTGCACATAGCTCTGGGAGCTCCTGTTAGTGAGGATAATGGTTGGGTATGGTACTAATCACATTTGAACCCATACCAGAAGGAATACCTGGAATTTGGTGCCAATAATCTACCCAACGTTTTTGTCTTTACTTTGTCTAACAAGCCCGTATGCCAGAAAGACTTGGAATAAATTGCGTCCTCTAATTTGATAGAAAACATTCTCCACTGACTTGACACATTGAACATTAACCAAGCTGCTGGTGGATGCTCTCGTTGTCTCGCTCACCTGACCCACCTACAGTTTCTCTTGTTTAGGATGTGCTTTTTACATTTTGTGTGAAGTTTGTATGTTAACGTGCGTAGGTAGAGTTAGCTGTGGAAGATGAATAATATGAAAGAGTTAGAAGAATGTTAGTGAGCTAGCCCACAATAATGTGTGTTTTTTTAGAATGATTCCAAGAATGTGATCATTGTGTTCTAATAAGGTGCCAAGTCTTCAATGTGAAGACTATGACTCAACTGTTGATTGGCTTGTTTGTTTTTTGTCTTATTTGGCACACAGCTATTGGCTGGACATTCTGTTTTATGTTGGGCCCCCGTATAACTTCTATAAAGGAGGTTACATTCTCTCTTTTCACAGATGCCAATAGTTTATAGGCTTCAGGGGCTGAGTGATGAGAGCTTTCACGAGGTGGCTACTATTATTAACCCAAGAGCCAGAGATCAATCTCAAAACCAATGTGGTGCAGCAGAGCAGATCAATACTCACATGATCACATTGCCAAAGAGGTCTCTGGTTAGTGTCGGTGGTTTCCTAGTGTAGTCTATTTTGAGATCATCCCACAGCGCTGGCATCCCACGCATAACGTGGGTTTGAGAAATGATGCAGGCAAATAATACCTGGAAATATTACCCTTTCCTATAAAAGTGGACATCTAGTTCAATGTGAACAATGAATAGTCAGTATTCAGAGTGAACATCATAATATTCAGTTATGGTTTTCTTTGAGGAGGGCAGGGCCCAAAGATGGACGAGATTACTGATATGTATATTGTGCATATGTATATTTATTTATGTGCTATCTAACCTATAGTACTTTAGTCAGATTAAGCTAACAGTCCTGATTTAATTCATAATAATATAATATATAATAAAGGTAAATAAAGCAAACTATTTTGGGTATCACATTCAAATGAATGTGTAAATAAAGGGAATATAGGTTTGGACTAATACAGTGTCCTTGTCTTACCCACAATCCTTGGGCTACCTCCCACCACGGCCGTGTGACATAAGGCAAACCTATAGGACTAACCACCTGAGTCAGATCTTCACCATCACTCCCTCCCTCCTCATCCGACTGCCTTTGATTTGGTGTCCCTTTGCCTCCAGACCACAAAAGCGCCATCTGCTGCCCTGGCAGGTTACAGCGTCCCGCTCACAGCGCGCATGCGTGTGTGAGTGTGTGTGCATGTGTGAAGAGTGGGAGAGAGAGAGAGAGAGATAGTTACTGTTGTAATAACTGTCATGCTAATGAAGCTAACTTGAACTTGAGAGAGAGAGGGGAAGAGGGAGGGAGGGAGAGAGAGAGGGAGAGAGAGAGAGAGAGAGTGTCTGAGAGAAGACACAGGAATTCATTCCAGATGCATGCTGGGACATTATCAGGAGCAGTGACCCATCGCTGCAACCTTCACATCCATCATGGGGTTTCGAGGCAGAACAGTGACAAAAACATTCAGACAAACCTCTTTATCATTCCAGAAAGAAAATAAACGCATGCCAGTCAATTGGGCAAATAAAGTAAAAAAATTTTTTTAAAAATAAGAAAATAAAAAACTGTGTGTGTGTGTGTGTGTGTGTGAGTGTCTTACCGCGTCCCCCTCTTGCCCAGCTGTTCCATTCATCGGTGGGGTTACCTCCACTTCTACATTAGAGCTGTTGGGTAGGTTCTTGTCTGCAACAGGAAGTTGTTGTTATTAAAAAACATTAAAAAAGCTGGTGGTAAACGGGTGGAGCAAGAATTTGACCCATCTACTCATATGGCATTTTGTTAGCTAGGAAGCTACACTTTGGTATTTAGTCTGCACATTTACTAAAGTTCATCACCGTCTTAATTTGAGTATCTGTATATTTAAAACAGGGGCTATTTGAGGCTCAAGCATGTGTCTGTTCACATGGGCGTGCGTGCGCACGTGTGCTTGTGCACATCAGCCAAAATGGGGTCGGGATGAGGGCGCGTGCCAATATGGCACAGATGGCAAGGTTGTCGAGAGTTTGCGCTCGCTGGCAGGTCATCAACACATAGACGTGATCGGCATGCGGGCACTGTGCTGTGCCGCGGAACGAGGACGGTTTTAGCAAACAGACACATATGTTCAGAAATCCCTCACTACCGCAGCGCACACGCCAAAAATAATGAGGGTGAAGGACGCACTTTGTTCACTTTGTTGGTTACAAATCACCTATTTTTAATACGCTGAAGGAAACAACAAACCGATGCCGGTGTGCACATGCGCGCCTCTCCCTCGTGCAATCACGTGCGCTAATATGACTACAATTCATTTTCGGGCCAGACTTATTAACAGTCCTTATTAAAATACAATCAGCCGAAAGCCATGTAATCAGATGATTAAAACATAATTGCTGTGGAAATTGGTTTGATCCAAAAGTGGTTGTGACGCAGTCGGGGAGATTGTTCACGGGAGATACTGTGACCCTACGCCACTGTCCGGTAAACAGTCTCACTTATTTTCTCTTATTGTATTATTTATTTACAAAATACCATTGCACACAATGTCACATACTGCACCGACAAAATTATTTTTTAATATAAATAATTTGCAACTTCGCCAACAGAATTGTCAGAGAAAGTAAGCAGCTATCCTATAGTGTTTGGATTGAATCAAAATGCTAACATGTTAATGCGCCACCGTTAGCATAATTATATCTCAGGTATATATCTATGTCTTGCTTTGATTCGACTGTTCGGGGCACATTGTGCCCATGAAGGCGTTCCCTCTCACCCCCTTGTTTATCCTTTGGTCCAGTGCTCTTTGAAGTGAACACACATTAATTACATTTAGCAGTGGTGGGGATTGAATTAAATGCTGCTTGAAGACACTTGCAATTCAATTTGGCAGTACTTGATAATGGCATGCTTGTTTAAAATCGGACGTGTGGCTAATTAACATTGTCGGGAGGCGATTCCACTGGTTGATGTGTAAAATGACAGAAAATGCTTCCGCAATTCACTTGCTTACAGTACAACATCACACATTTTCTTCTTTTTTTTTCATTCAGTTTACGGTACTTCAAGTGTGTGCGCGCGTGTGTGTGTGTGTTTGTGTCTGTGTGTTTCCCCACCTGAATGTGCACTCAAGATTGGCACCCACCTGCGCGGCTTGCCACGCCATTAGCCTTCTCGCTGTCCTCTACTTGGCATTTCTTTTTAGCAATCTTGTGAAGGATGGACGCCTTCTCTCGAAATTTACCTGCAACACAATCAGCACAGCAGTGAAGCCTGGAAAGGAGTCTCCAATGGCAGCATCACCTTTAAAGCTCCTTGGTCTCACCCAAGTGGGAGATCCTTTTGCTTTGTCGCCTGTGACGCCCGGTGGCTTGTGTTTCAACAGCACAGTGCACACACAGTGCGGCTTTGCTAGCGCAACAACGCCGGTCAAATGAATCGGAGAGACAATATGATAGAGCAAATCCTATACTGATGAGGCTGCGTTGTACTAGTCTGAGGGCGGACTCACCCCCCCCGAGCCTCTTTAACAGAGTTCAAAACTCAAAGTAAAGCTATTAGGAGAGCGTATAGCAGCACATCAAATGAAGCCGATTAACAAACAATAACAGTGAAACATGTAATGGGGTTTCACGTTCTTTATTTGGATATAAAATAAAACATAAAAGGAACTTGGCTCTCTTGGATGGAAATGCATTTTATTCCTCTCTTTGGTCCACTTCTGTTAACATTTCAGATGTGTTATTCCTACACAGTCGCCTAGATGAGACCTTCTGGGCATCCACACAGGAGTGTGGGAACTCTTCATTCATAGCTGCTCAGGACCCGGGATCTATTGGGTCAATCAGCATCCTGGTGGGTAGTTAGGGGTCAACAGAAATGTAGTGACTTTGCTCAAAAAATAATTTATTCTCAAGGTCGTCCAATAGTCCGCTAGTGCCTGTGTTTGAAAACGTCAATCGTCTGCTGCTCTGATTAGTTCAAGGTTATATAATGACCTCTTAATGATCTGACTGACACCGTTCAGCATCCACAAACGACTTTAAATGGAGAGTTTCCAGACTCCAAAACATTAAAAGTGATTATATCAATAACCGAACATCAGAGACAAAACCACAATGCTGCAAATTTAGCGTGTTTCTCCAGTTAACCACAATGATCTCTAGAGGCTTGTGTAAATCGTTTGGCGATCTGGCCCCCATTGCATGCAAGGACTATAGCTGCTGGCTGGTAGAGCACTCGCTCCAAGAATCAGAGGCTCAAAAGCCCAAATGCACCCCCCCCCCACACACACACACAAACACACACACACAGGCACAAAGACAACCCGCCTGTAAGTTATTTCCGTTCACTGAAGTACTAGCATTGGATCACACATCAACGATTTCATAACAGTACAATACGCATGACGTACTGTAAATCACTGTAAATACTGGCCTCATTAGTATACACTGCCTCAATAGCATTGGTTCGTATTCACCCGGTGACATGAAAAGTGTCATAAACCAGATAGGAACATCACATTATGCTTGACAGCTATCAGGACTTTGCAGCTGCCATGCATCAATATTTCACTGATCCGGTGTGCGTGCCATGTGCATGTCCTGCCTTCTCTGTGCAGGCCCCCTGAAATCAATGGGGCTATATTTATTTCTATCACTGCTTGGGGTGGGGACGGGGTGAGGGGAGGGGCTTATTTGTCAGTGGTTGACACGGTGACGCATCAATACCAGCACCACCCAACCGTGTCAACACCGTCTGTGACCTTCTGGCAAAATCATTACGGCACCGGCAGGCTTCATCCAGCCTCCTTTATCTCCCTCCACATGTTCTCCATATCTCTCTCTGTCTCTCTCATCCATCAGTGGCAAACACCTTCCTTCTCTAACCTCTAAACGTCGCCCCCTATCTCTCACTTTCACACCGACGTGCGTGCGCGGCGCACGTGCACACTGGAGGCAATCGAACTCTTCCACGAGAGCCTTGGCGTCACTCTCCTTGGGGAGGTCAGAGAGCTTAATGGTGTGGGTGTGTGTTTGTTTGCATGTTGGCCAATGTTTGGGAATGGGATGCATTGTCTACCACATGCCCTCAGTCCACAGTCCACCGTGAGTACCCATTCTCACCTCTAGGTGAGAGGAGAAACAACACAAGTGCACAACGCATCTCCTCCACTGATATCGCCCCCCCCCTCATTAGACCTCTCTCGCCTGGCTTTCCCGCTTAGACATGCCTGCTACACAAGCGCTGAGTCACCCCCCACCTTACCTCACCTCACCTCAACCACCACCATTCAGTGACGCAGGTCATAATGTGCGCGTATATATATACCCCCACTGCTGCTCATGTGGCACCACCGCCAGTGGGCCGTGAACAATGCATTTCTCAGAAACGTAGATTGGGGGTGGGGGGTGGAAAGAGTTAACGCAGGCTCATTCGCAGATGGTAAAAGGGACCCATCATGGCCTGCTCTCTGGGTTGTTAAGTGTCCGGTCGCGCATGCCAACGCAGGCGAATCACCGTCGACACTGGTATCTTGTCGTGCTGAATGTGGGCGGTGTATGGCGTGACACGCACGGCTGCTGGTCACACATGAGCGGTTGTGAAATCACATGGGCGGGTGTTGGTGTTTGGGGCAGTTTGTAGTTTTTCTTGACAATATCGTACAATACCAGCTGGTCAGACAGAAACAAAGTCTGCTCCGTCTTGGCTCACTAAGAAAACTACAGCCAAGTACAGTCAAGTGGGCTCAACCACACACTTCTTTACTGCTGGTTAAGGCTGCAGATTCACAAGTCAATGTTCACCAAAGGTGAAATAAATTTGAATTTGCTTTGCAGTTGAAACCAAATGTTTTTCTTTGCCTCTTCATTCACATAGAATGAGAACAGGAGGCTTCACCCATGTTTATTTTGCGCATGTGTGACCGTGCCTTTAAAATGAATTTGAACTTTTGTTGAACCCTGTGACTGTGACTTCCGTTACCTCCAATATACGGTATCAAATTGTTATCAAATTGTCGACGATAAGCTGCACTGTGCATATCAGTCTGAAAACTGCCTTAATTGAAAACAGTTTGTCATCCAGGCATGTCGTCAAACCTTAGTATTAGCAACATTAGCAGGCAATTGGACAACCTAATACTAATCAGAACAACAAACATTTGGCAATGATTTTCAAGCACAGGCACTTGCAGATGACTACAACCAATCCTGAACATGATTATGACATGCACTAATTTGCTTTTGGCACCAACTCAACTACCCACCTGGACACTGGTGAGTTGGCGGTTCTCTACCTCACCGGCAGGCATATTTCAATTGAGCGTTCCCAGACTGATATGTGAATAAGGTGACATTTTAGAGGTGGAGTTTGTAATATAAGGATGAGTCACCCGACCCTAATATTTTACTGCGTAAGTCCCGCTACTACAGAATAGGATAGGGGTGGGATAAATGTTTTCTAGGAACGTGCTGTGAGTTCCATTCACCACAATTTATTTACTGTCTCGCAAACAAACATACCGGTCTTATTTTCACTGTATATATACTGTATATTATATTAAAAACCAGAAAAACATTTTCATACCAAAATAATAATAAGACTAAATGGAAGTGATTGAGTAAAAAAAAAGCCATTATTATCTGTTTTATCACCTACCAAACAGCAGTGTGACAGTATATTGAAGTAAGGAAGCTATAGTTAATGGTTTAACAAAAGTTTTTATCATGCAAACTACCAAATATATTTATTCTTAAAATTCAAACATAACTGATTGGGTTCTGAAAACACAGTAAATAGGCTAGGCCTATATTGTTCAAGCAAAAAAAAAATTACTAGGAAAATAATAATAATAATAATAATAATAATAATAAATAAAATAATATTTTAACAGGAACAAAAGCAAAAACATGGAAAAGGCTACCACGATTTGCACTTATGTCAGTGAAATCTCAGAGAGGTTGTCCAACTTAAAAATACCAAACTGTAAGTCACAAGCACAAAACAAGCATTGTGACGTCAATGTAGGGGGCGGGGGGAGAAGGGTATGCAATAGAAGAAAAAAAAAGACAATTGAGTAAAAACATTAAGGCTTACCTTCCTCAGTCATTGTGTGATAATATTTTAGTTTCCCATAAGTCCCAAGCTCTACAACATCACCGCAAAAGACGGTAGGGCAACGGAGACACAGAGAAAGGGAGAGTGAACATGAAAGAAGAAGACAGGTTTGCAGGTTCTCCATCACAGACAAACACGAACAGGGAGGATAGAGGACACGTCAGACCATACAGTCATCTCTCCTCATCACTGCATAAGTGCAAAACAATACAGCATATAAAACGTTATTGGCAAGATGCATTGAGTATGTAAAGAAAAGTTGACGCATCAATAAAATATAATAACATGTAATGATAAAAAAAAAGAATACCAAAAAAATCAAACTAACTCCCCATACAAAAAACACACTTTAACATCATATGTGATGTTCATGTGTGTTTTTTTTTTTTTAAGGGTTGGTGTACATGCAACAATGAGATGAATCCTCCTCTCCCCTCTACACTTGGGATTATTCAGAGGGACGATGACTTTGCATTTTATTCCTGCAATGAGACCAGCACCATTAGTATCATTCCCTTACTGGAGCAACTCCTCACGGTACAATAAGCAGATGGTCAGAACATCTATTTGATGAATGGGACAGGAATTCAAAGCTAACACATATAGCTAGCAACGCTGCACCTCTTAAAATAGGAGACAGACACACAACTATCCTCCTACATTGTGTTCTGTCGATCGAAACACAGCTAACTCCTTGGAAATGCAATTTAACACAGGGGATTCTCCCTGCCTCGACAGCAAAACGGATGGAATGAGAATTTTTAAGCATCTCTCAGTTTAGATGCGGTTCCTTTGTAATTCAAAAGCAGTATGGTAAACAATATAAATACAATAAAAACAAGCAAGCAAGCAAATTAACAAAAACAGACAATATGTGCTCCCTCTAAAACTACAACTAATAAGGGATTTTACAGAACTGCAAAACCTTCATCTTGGTCACCATTTGATACATCTATTCTCAGGCGCATTCACAGCTAGCAATGTAGCCTACATGTAGGTATTATCACATGTCCACACATACATACCCACATGCACACACGACAATACACCAGTAAACTCCCATTCTGCTCGCACGAGAACATTACAATGCATTTCTATGCCAAAATGCGAGCAGGAAATGCCAAAAATACAATCTAATGATCACATATCATTTCAAAATGTCCAGCCTCTGTCCCATACGACTCCACAACTTAGCTTGGGAGCGCACGCTAAACAAATGCCGTGTGACACAATGCTCCGAGTGCAATTAACCACCGACCCAGTCGCCAAAGAATGCAGTCAGTCAGTCGCCTGTTTGCCCTTCGCAAACTACACAACAGAGATTGTTGTTGTTTACAAAAGGGGGACACTTGTCCTTGCAGAGTGACCTCTAAACCTCTGCTGGTCAGAGTGCAGAGAGTCTGTCTGCCAGGGGTTGGGGGAGTCTGGAAAATGCACAGCCTGTACTAGAGAAAATAAGCTTTTAACATTGATTATTGCTGCTGGGTGGCACACAGGGCAAAAGACAGGCTGTGGGGTGGGGGTGCTTATAGGCGCAGTGTTGGGAGGAGGGTGGTTTACGTAATGTCCCGGCAGGTGCCATTGATTATCGAGCTCGGTTACAAAATAATGACGACAAATAGGCTCAGGCACGGTCCCATTTAGCAGAGCGGCCTCGGTGACTGGACCAGTGGGGTTGTACAGGTACAGGGGATGACAGGCAAGACCTAGACCAATACTGCGACTGCTGTCACACAATATGGCCAAATAAAACTATGGATTATGGTGATAGTAAACACAATGGGGGGAGGGGGTCAAATGCAAACGCTAATGGCATTTTGTATTACCGTATAGGTTTGTAAAGTATAAACCATTCTTTCTTTTATACTTTTTCTTTTTATTCATTCATTCATTCATTCCGATTTGACCATGTTGGGTACTGTATAGGCCTTCAATAAATGTGTGCTCTTTTAGATCAAATGTATTCTGCTCACCAACTTTGGTTACGTACTGCAGCATCAAATGACAGCGTCACTAGCAGAATAGTCTCAGTCTCAGTCCATTAGCACTACGTCACATAAGCAACTGTGTGCTGAATGTCTGATGCATATACTCGTGTGAGCTATAGACCAACATTCCCGAAGTGAGGAAGTTGATTTTCATTGGCTGTTATTATTGTCACTCACAAGTCTGTGTCAGTAATTCTAGTGTGATGATAACGCAGTGCTTTATTCACTCATTTCAGTTGTTAAATGTATTTTAAGCAGTAACCCTAGCTGCTTATCTAGCAGATACAATACCTGAAAACTGAGTCGTGTTTCTCAACATATTCCTCTGTATAAGTTTAATATCAGACTTGGTCATTGAGCTAGTAGTTGGTCGTTGTGCATGTCAATCAAAATACCTTTCCTGTCAAGTAGGCGGTTACTGACGCAGTTAGCCAGCGCTGAGTCCCAGACTTGAAACAAGTAAACGTTAAGGCTGCTGCTTGCTACATACAGCACTATCCCTGTGTTATAATGCGTCACACAGCAAAGATGCTGCTGTGAACCCTGGCTGAGTCTCAACCCCATCGTACGGTGTTTTTCACGTGACAGACACCAGCATGAGTAATTCAATACATCCAGGTATACAAATAGAAGAGACTAGTTTAAATGAACACCACTTATCACAGTAATTAATTTCATGTCATGCCTATATGTGTCTTAGTAGTAGTAGCTCAGAGTCAGGCGCAGTTATGAATACAACTTATACAGAGATCTAGTCCTGGTGGATATACTGTACAACTTGTTTTAACCAGCCGCTAAAGGCTCAGGCTGTCAAGCAGTGTGCAAGCTGTCACTCTCCCGTCCCTTTGTGTCTCCGCACGCTGGTGGAAAACCAGATTGCACTGGCAGTTGTAGGCAGTGGCAAAGGTATGTGGGACAGAATGGGTAACTATAACAATATCTTTTCTATAATGTCAAAGCTTATTGCCATTAATTGCCCTGCCAATCGCCTTCAAGTCCAAAGATCGGGTTTGCAAGAAGAACTGCTACTGTTTTCTACAAGCATGTAATACAAAATGTAAAACTGATCAGAGTGCATATAAAAGCTGGACAAGCCATGAGTTTGGTTTTAGGTTATTACTGAAGCCATATTCTGTTGGCTGACTGGGCACGTAAACTCTCGTGGTTTCTTGACGGCCATGCAACTCTCCCGTGATTTGTTCAAACAAAACCCTTCATAAAGTGTAAAGGAAAAAAAATCATCTTAACGGAACAATATCTCTGAATCGTCTCACACCACTCTGTCCTATTTTAAAGTGTTTTGTACAAGAAAAGAAACGTTTATACAGTTTCCCCACATGAAACCACAAACCCATATTGGTCCCATGGGGCCTTTAATTTCCCTCACAGAGAGCCGGCTTGTTATTGTAATGGGTTTATACATAGCAAACGCGTTTACAGGGGTCCACTAGAGGAGAGTGAGGAATAATGGGGAAATGGTCACAGAGGGTTTCCACTGAGAAGATACAGTACATCCACAGAAGAGAGAGAATGGAGATTCGGAGAAAAGCATCGGCAGGGATGGACAGTACAAAACAGTGACGGACAGCAGGGGGCGACACTCTGAGGATGTACACAGGAGCACATGTCGGTCACAACGTCGCCTCGTGGCTCGTCGGAATGAGAACAAACATACTTGCGAGGGGGGGGGGGAGTTGGAGGTGGGGGGAGAACAGAAATGAGAGAAGTAACTCACCAGAGTCAGCAAATTCTGAGGGGACAGTAGAAAGAAAGAAAGAAAGGTACAAACAGAGAAAAGATAAAGCCAGAGGATATGTAACTTGATAGTCAATCAATGGAACGCATTATTTTATGAAGACAAACATTTTTATCCTCTCTGGTGACGTGAAAGGGGCAACCTACTGTTACAGTACATATACTCATTAATTATTTCTAGAATTTGCACTTATGAGAGATTCACAGGCCCGTGCGCACACACACACACACACACGGACACAAAACACACGCCTAATAAAACCATTAAACGATCGTTTTCCTGGCGCAAGGCAACAACGTCAGACTCTCCCTCAACCCAAGGCTGGACAGTCAAGTCAGAGTTCCTCTATGAAATATGTAGGGACTTGGCTCTGCCAAATCCCTGCAGCCCCCACAGCACTTCACTTCGAGTCTGAGAACACAGAGACCTCTGTTGCATGCACCTGGCCGTCTAAGCTCGATGGTGGCTAAGTTCCCTCCACCCCCCTTGACCTACCAACCCCATCAAATCCATCTGTCTTTGCACCCAGCCAACCTTACCATGACACCGTTCCTTTTACATGATGCACTGTATGTTAATAGGAATGGTGTGTGTCATGTATCTCTGAATGGGTCAAATGCCACACTGAGCACCATACAAATAACAATGTTAACGTTTGAAAACAAGCTATAGCAGGAGCCTCAATGTGTGAACCTCTGATCTATCGTTGTCACGTGTCTGAGAATGTGTGCTAACGCACATAACAGGATACAACACGCGAGGGAAAGCACCCTATCAAACCATAATGCCATACAGATAAATACAATCTGATTGTTTGTTTTCATAGGCTGACAGAAGTTTTTAGCACACACTAATTTCATTGATTACCAGTAGTGCAGTATTTAAACATGCATTGTTCTATTTGTGAAAATGGAAAATAGCATCCTATTTCTTTTTTTTTTACTTTTATTGAAGAGGATTTTCCCCTTAAACCCCTTTAAATTCAGCACTTAGAAACAGCTTGCTGCTTAAGCTACTACAAAAGACAATCCATGCAAGGCAGCTGTGTGTGTAAAATTAGATTTTCCACAAGGACAAGGAAGTGTGTGTGTGCGCCCTCTCGAACAGACGCCGCAACGCCGCCCCTTTACTGTTATTAAGTTTATGTGTTGCCTACCCACACTTCTGTTGCAACAGCAGTTTGTGGTTCATCTTGGCAATTAAAAACTCTAAACCAAAGAGTAATGGGACATATTCAAAGGGCTGATGCAAAACATGTCCACAAACTACTGATTTAGTGGTTCTAGAATAATATAATCAACATAAGCAGCATACATGCCCACTGTGCTGAATCAAAATCACCTGCACATGGTTCATCAGTTTCATTTTCTGGATTGTTGGCAAAATAACTTCTTCTTTGGGGTCATTTGGGGTTATTTGGAGTGCGGATACAATACCACATCTACTAGTGTGTGTGCTCTTAAACATTTTAGGATATATAGCTAACCACAGTATGTGTTATATAGGCCATCATATTATAATTTATTAAAGGTGTTCTTTTGGTCAACGGAGAACATACTGTATTTTGTGACAGCTTTATTGAGTGAATTCATGTGCAGTCATATATTATACTGCATTAATGCCAATGCCTAATAAAATAACACCTATTAGACAATTAATAGAAAATTAGTCAATTTACAAAGAATCACCAAAGAAAAACAAAAACCTGAACAACAGAAATAATCACGTTACAATTAATCACTTTCACCACATTTTAGCAAATAATTTTCATTTGCTTTGTTGCTGAGTATAAAAACAACAAGCAAGTTTCCTTGGTACATGCTGTAGCATTCTGATAATGCATGTCCTTGAGCTACACTAATGGGTCTTCATCTCAGGTTCAAGGACAATTATCCCCGACCATCCTTCAATGCCTTTGTGTACCTTGACATGCAGCTAATGTTACCTCGCTCAAAATCACTTTTACAAGCACTTTTACTACAGGCAGACGTGACGAGACGCCGCGTAATGTAATATTAGGTGGACTTTAAGCTACTTTGAAATGCTGACAACATTAAAACTTGGGAGGGACTAAATACATTTCAGGTCCTCCTCTGTCATACTAAAAATATTGATATACTTATATATTTGGTTCAGATTGTTTCATAGATACATACTTAGTTTACCATAAAGATTAGCATTAGGCTCAGCTGTATTAACGCCAGTGTCTGTATACAGACATACAAGTATTTTAAGGGGAAATGCTCCCGTTGCTGTGTTTAAAATAGCTGGTAGAGGCTTGGCACACATTCATGTTGTTTGGTGTCCCTTCATAATTTATACTGTGAGCAGAATTCTGACTTTGATTCTAGTTTTAAGAAAATGTCATTCAAAAAAACCAAACTACTCATTTGCTCATGACAGGCACGGTCAACCTGAAGACGAGGATAAGTGACAAAGGTGACCTGTGAGGGTCTGCTGCTGACCCTCGCTCCTCAGAGACTGAGCCGCTGTGTTTGTAAAGTGTGCAGCGGTGGCCTTACCTTCACTGAGAGGGTCCAAGGTGTGGATCATCAGCTGGAAAATGCTGTTACGCATCAAGCTGTTGTGGAGCGAGGCGGAGCTGCCGCCCCTCTGAAGGCGTGGCCTTGCCTGTGAAAAGGGGATATATATATATATATATATATATATATATATATACCCGTGTGTCAATCAAACACCATTTGGTTTGCATGAACACTTCCAGAAGCTTAGCAGAGGGGCTGGTGAGAGAATTTCTTATCTTAGATATTTAGGATATCACATTCATTTATTTAATCATTTGAGCTATTTAATTTTATGTTTCTATTATTGAACATGCATATGGTGACTGAAAAAGGACATAAGTAAAGCTATAGTCACTCAACAATCTACAACACCGATTATGTTTTTGCTATAACATAATCCTCCTTCAGAACTCGCATCCCACTAAGAATAACAGACAAACAGCTGCATCTCCTGTAAGCCCAGTCTAGGCATGCACTCAGAATTAAAGACTCCTCTGTGTTGTACTGCATCTTTGCCTCCAAAACACCCCGCCCTGCACCCCTGCCAGCTTACGCCAAGGTCACCCCGGCAGTTTGATCCCAGCTCCAGATAGAGAGAGAGAGTGTGAGAGAGAGCGAGCGAGAGAGAGAGAGAGCGGGCAGGATATTTGGCCGTCGCTTGCAAACGGCAGCTGTTCTTCGGCTCTCCCGCCGGTGATGCGTAGGCAGTCTGGAGGAGCCGGCTGCTAATTCACATGCCCGTGTGGGTGCGAGCGAGACAGGGCGACGTGTAGACAAGGCTCGGCTCGTGAAAGGCCAGGAGGAAGGGACCTTAGTTGAGTTCTGAGCATCCTCCATCCCCACTATCCCAGCCAGATCTGGAAACCTTTGATCACTTGATTAGAAAGGGCCTCTCTGGTTGATAAAAGTGGTGGCGCAATGCGTGAGCTGTTAGCAACGCCCGTGTGTGGACATGCACAGTCAGTCGCTTCTACAAACACATGCTTACAGCTTGACTCGGTTCTGCATGCAGTGTACAGTTTTTTCACTGTCGCCAGGCGAAACAGGCGCAGCTGCTCTGTGCGCACGAGGAGGCTGACGTTGGGAGGTAACAGGGAATACGGCTTGTTCACGGCATGGCAGGGAGGGGAAGACACGCACGTTCCATTATCTGCACGGGAACATAGAGGCTAATACAGAGGCTAACACAGAGGCTAACACAGAGGCTAACACAGAGGCTAACACAGAGGCTAACACAGGCTAACATAGAGGCGGGTGGGTTTGGATGTCAAAATCGGACGGGACCTACCGACAGCTTGCCGTCATCCTCGGGCGCCACAGGACTCAGCTTCTCTTCCAACACACAGGAAGACGAAGTGACACATTGTGGGGAAGGGGTGTGGGTGGGGCAGGGCAGGAAGGAGAAAAAAAAAGAGAGAGAGAGAGAGAGAGAGAGAGCGAGAGAGAAAAAAAAAACAGGACAGATGTGAAGCATGCTGCACACAACTAAACGGACGGACAGATGTACAGAAGTACAGACACCAGAGAGACATCACGTCGCAGGAACACCAGACAGGACCAGTTGACCAGACAAGTGCCTCCGTACTGTTGGCGGTGCCTAGCGACTGTCAAAAGCCTGTGGATATTTACTACTGTCCATGTATTGTGTCTAAAAGGGAGATGCAATTCAATCAAAACCGCATTACAGTGTCAAGTATTTACATACTGTATGTTTGTACGTATGGAAACAATATACAATACAGACTGGTATACATTTTTGTAATTTGGGATTTATTTTAATTTAAATTAATATAATTTCAATATTTATTTTCATGAATCCGTTTCCCCCATGCTCATTAAATAAAGTGATATCACTCCTCCTTCATAAAGTAGACCTATAGCTTCTATATTTATTTGAAAACAGGTATTAAATCTGTCTAGCTTTCTAAAATACTTTAATCTTTGGTCGTGACCTGCACCATCTCTGACCATTTATTTAAGAGTCAGCAGTATGTCAACAAGGCCTCTCTGGGTCAACACATCTGCTGTTCTGCGAACAAAGATTATTGGATGCCTCCATAGTATTATAAAACAGTAGTGCAACACAGTCTGGCTCATTACAACACAGGCTTAGACAAAAGCCTCACACTCGCAGGCAGGCTCTGTTCGTCCACGAGGATGCCAGCGTGCGCGCACGAGCGTGTGAAATGGCATCATTTGAGACGTTTTCCGCTGCGGATGGGCAAAAAACTACGCTTTTGTTAAAACTGTGACATGTAGGCTCTTTTTGAAACAGCCTCCTCAGCTTAGCAAGGAACAATGTGTACAATGAAATAGCGCTGTGCAAAAGATGCATGTTAGATATACAGTGCCAAATAGAAATGAGAGGGAGTGAAGCAGATTACGACAGCATAGAAACACGTTTAACACAAGGTGTTGAACTTGACACACACCAACACCTTTGGTGTATGCAAAGTTTAGGATAAATCATTTACATAGAGTATATAATACTTTGCTGCTATAAAAATACACTATCAAATCACAAATAACAGCTCTGAAAAGGAAGGCTTTCCATGACAAAGATCGGATCAAATGTGAAAAAGGAGCTGTGCAAATTGTAAAATTAGTCAGGGAGCTGCAATGCTCCAATCCCTTTTCCACATTTAATATCTTTGGGATAATACCCTACCTACACACATAGTCTAAGTCCCTCAGAAACTGGGAAATCTTGGAATGAACTGGTGAGTGTGCCAGACAGAGATTAAGCCATGGGGTGCTCATTAAGACAGCTAAATATTATGACTAATAATCACATAGGCAGATGATCTTGTTCTCCGGGGCTAGAGTGCACTCTAATCCCAGTGAATCTGTGGCCAGATTTTATGTAACGTCACATCACGGCCATTCTTGGAAATGGATCCACTGTTGGAAAAAACATGTCCTTCCACATGTGATTCTGTATTACAGCAAATTATAATCGTAATTGGGTGCGACATCACACATTAAAAGTCCGCTTAAGATATCGTCGCCAACATTTCCCACAGTTTACGGGCGACTTTCAGGAGAACCTGTGAATCACTAAAATGTGCTGTCCTGACTTTCAAACACATGCAGTGGATTACAGGTCCTCCAATATGCTGTAGTGTGTTCCAACATCTTTTTGGATGCTTTTCGTTTGATACGCATCTACTGCTGCTTTAACAAATAAACCCCAAAACAGACAAACAAAAAACAGCAGCAGCCTTTGTTGAATATGTAAACGTATTATGAAAACGTGCCACATGAATTTCAATATTTATAACTTGCGACAGCCTCACACTGTATACATTAATAAATTGCTGGGACAGCATCAGCATCAACATCTCACTATAAGATATTATTTTGTTGGGGAACGAAGCCCAGGGAGGTCTAATTTATACAGTGAAAGCACAAAAACGCATAGCCTGAGAAGCTGTGTAACTGTGACGCCTTTTTTAAACCACAATTATCAATTCCCACCAACACACCAACACTGTCACAGCTATTATTCAAAAACATTCTCCAGTCTCAAGACTGTGAGGTTCCATTACAAAACATTTGTGATAGAGGCGGTGCTAACAACTGTCAGTCAACGTTGTTAATCAGGCGGTTGGACAACCTTCAGCGAATCGGAACAAGGCCCACATGACAATGACTCTTGGGGTGTTTCCCAATTCAGGGACCGCATCCTTCTAAGGACGTAGCCTACGAAGGTGTGGTCGTCGTAGGCTACGGAGTTCTAACCTTCGTAGACCGC
>JAODTR010032728.1:0-14694 GCA_025399935.1 Amblyopsis rosae | reverse complement strand
GCTAATTCTACTTTAAGCTAAATGCTACTTGCTAATTCTACTTTAAGATAAATGCTACTTGCTAATTCTACTTTAAGATAAATGCCAGCTAGCGCCCAGTGACGGCGTTCTGCGACAACCAATGGCAGGGACAAGTTCCATCCTAAAACGTGAAGTTTTTTTTTGCCCGTGCTTGCCGTCATTTATACTTCCTGGTTTTTGCTGGCGATACAGGAAGACACGCCCCCTCCCCCCTTCCTATTAGGACACGACCGTGACCTCAGCAACAGCTCGCAGAGATCGGGCGATGTTTGACAGGTGTGCGTCGGCGTGTCGGCTCTGCTCACGCACAGGTGGAACAGCTGCAAGCAACACAAGCAGGCAGCCAGTAGCCGGGCGGCGGCAACAGCCAATCAGACGGCAACACCGGAGGGGGAGAAGCTGCACAGCGACAGCGGCATCTCCGTGGACAGCCAGAGTCTGCAGGACCCCCAGCTGACCCAAGCCCACATCACACACACACACACACAGGAGCAGATAGGTGAGACACGCACACGCACACACACACGCACGCACACACACGCACGCACACACGCACGCACGCACGCACGCACACACACACGCACACACACAGGAGCAGATAGGTGAGACACGCACACACGCATGCACGCACACACGCACGCACACACACAGGAGTAGATAGGTGAGACGTGCACACGCACACACGTGCACACGCACACGCGCACGCACACACACAGGAGCAGATAGGTGAGACACGCACAGACACACATGCACATATGCACACACACAGGAGCAGGTGAGGAGGTCCTGGAATCAATCACTCAATTAATCAGTCTATCTTATCTACTATTTATCTGTTGGCTTGTCAGTTTGTATGATATATGTCTCTGTCTACATGATCCATCTATAAATCTGTCAGATATTTCCATAAATCGGTCTAATCTATCCAACCCGATCTACTAGATCTACAGTATATTCAAAGTCGGTACTAAATTAGAATCCAAAATATATGATCCTTTTGTGTGGTTTGGTACAGTTTGTAGTTGTAGTTGGTCATGAAAACGCTGTTGACACACAGTATGACGCAGTATGCTTGTGTGAGAGGCTAATAAATAACCTGCCAACAGAGCGGCAATATCCATTTCAATGTGCATAGCAGAAGAGTGACATGTACTGTAAGGAATACGACCGTTTACAACATGTCTGATCTATGTTAACCTCAACCGTGTCGCCGAGCACCTAAATATTTTGGGTCAGGGTGTGCCAAGTTTAAAGAGGAAAAAATAAAAGAAGGGATGTTTGGTCTCAAGCAATGTGGTTTTCATTTACTGTAAACACCTTTCACATTCGGTGATACGTTAGTAACACAACTGTACACCAAGAGGCCAACATAGAGGCTGTGGTAAATCTGAGCAGATGTTTATCAGATGTTTTCTCTTCACACCTACTCAATCCCTTTAGAGAAACGTCATTATACATTATATTTACTGTAATTGTTGCACAGGATACAACGGATATTACTCTAAAGTATGAATAATAATGATTAAAAAACAAAAAACATTTACATATAAACAAAAAACTGAAATAAGGCATTATTCTGACATTTTAGTTTTTTTAATATATAGTCCTGTTTCACAGTGCACAAGAAGTGCTGTTGAAGAGTGGAACACTTTCTTCCTGTCCTGCCAAAATTACTTGTTAAATCCTCTGATGATTAGACTTTTTTTTTTTTTTTTGGACATACCGATTGTTCACTTGTTTTAAGTATATGCAAGTTTGCATCATAATTTTCAGTAAACTAACATGAAGCCTAATCTACAGTAATAAATCATATACACAAAAGAAGTTGTGGGAATTAAGACATTCCCCCGTTTACATGTAGGAGTAAAGTTCACCACTCTTCAGTAGCACTGTGAATAATGGTTTGTACTTCAGATTCCGAGAAGTGTGTTAGTGTACAATTCCAAAAGTCCAATATACAAACTACAAACTACATAATGGGGGTTCTGTATTGAATATCACCAAAGAAAGAGGAAATAACTAGTAGACCTTTATAGTAATTGTGTTTTCCTTTACCCTCCATTCTTTCCCTTCCATAGATACTTACTCAGGCCATTTTGTTTCCTAAATTATGTCAGCATATATTTATATTCTACTGCTAGTGCCTACTGAACCTTAGTAAACACATACAAAAGCATATTAGTGTGCTAATTTACTGAGCGGCTAATCAAGTCGGATTTGGATTAGCCAGCTATGGTGTCACATACTTTCCCAGGATTCCTGTGACATGCTAATGAAGCCTTTTGTTTTGTTGTGATAGGTTTTTGTTGTGTGTTGTTGTAAAAAAAATAAAAGGGGGGGGTGTTTCTTCAGCAAATCACAAGATATATAGAATAAATGAGAGTCTCTTTCTCAAGGATTAGCAGTTTGATTGGTATACTGAATAGATGACAGCCCAGTTGAACCTCGAAATCCCTTCATCTGATTGGCTCATAAGCAGGTGTTGGCGAGATGGAATCCAGTCACGGTTCTGTGCCTTTTCCAACCTCATCCAGAATCATTGTTTAAATCAAAGGTTCTCAAAGTGGGGATGGGACCCTTCGGGAAGTCGTGAGACACAGTTCATGAGATGATTTTTAGAATTTTTTTTTATTTTTTTTATATGATTAGAAATACCATATTTTACCCATAATAGTATTAGTACAGTTTAATACTTGTATGTAGTCTGATACTTAGCCTATATTTAAATTAGGGCTGGGAATAAAAATAAAAAAAACGAACTTGTTAATCATTTATAATTTCGGCGTTGCAAATTCCAATTGTACTGTACATACCACCACCGTAGTCCAAAGCACCACCAGGAAACTATTTAAAACTAAAACTTCACCATTGTCCTTCTTCGTCATGCTATTATTCCAGTCTCTTTGATCGTTATGAATTGGCGCAGTCAGCGCGCTCAAAGCTCGCCACAAGAGGTAGTAATTTAGAGGTAGACAGTGTTGCGTCAATTGCGATAATCATTTTTAACGCGTTAAACATTTCAAATGAATTGCAAAGATTAATGCGTTAACGCTCCCAGCCCTAATTTAAATATATTAAAATATTAAAATAGTATCAAATTAGATTATGGCTGTTATGCTTCTGCCACTGCTGGGGCTAACAGGGGTCGCGAGTCTCTGGCACAGTTTTTTTGGGGGGGGGGGGTCGCGAGCTGAAAGGTTTGGGAACTCCTGGTTTAAATGGTGCTAATTAGTGTTAGTGCTGTCTGTGCCATAGCAACTGCCCCGTGCTGGGGGCTGTTCCTCCACTGCTAATGGGGACTTGCTCAAGTCCTAAATGGGGTGAGAATATGCCCCATAACGCCATTAATCATAAGGGTTTCCTGTCTGAAATGGTCCATGTTTAACCGTGGCTAAAATAATAGGAATACCTCCTGTCAAGATAAGCCAAAGAGGTAAATATATATATATATATATATATAAATTCTCATTATAAAGAAACATTATGATGATGTCATATTTTTATTGACCCTGGGTTTTACTTGGAATGGGACAAAACCAGGAAAGGTGAGACGGCGACTCACATGTTGAAATTCATTGTGAAGCAAATCGTCTTTGTTGATATGAGCGCTATTCGCCACTTTGTTTATGTTCCTATTTACGGAGCCAGGGCTGTGTATAAGTATCAGATGCTTTTTTCAACACACACAGAGAATGGTAAGCTAGTGAAATGAGAGATATTTGTTGAATTTTACAAAAAGTGTATCATTTTATGATTTATCAGATTAGCATTTAGCTTGCAATAGGTGACTATACCTTTAAACATAACTCAGAGCCCTCCCTTCCAATACTGTACAGGATTCACAAGAGAATGTTTATCTTGACCATTATATGACATTTAGCAAAGTACTGAGTCTACTAATCTACTAAATCCTTTGCCATGTTGATTTAGGAAAATTACTTTGTTTTGAATTATTTCATTAAATCAGAAAGTCCGACTTTAATGTGACCATTAAATTGATTAGGACTGAACACAAATGATAATTATGTAACCTTATTGGCTAATAATTTGGAATGTTAATTTGGCAAAAATTACATTAATTAGAATTATGTTACTGGTCCTACTTACACAACCGCTGAAACATGTTCATGCTGTTTAGATTAAGAATGAAATTTCCCACAGAAATGGCCACGCTCGCTCTCCCGTTGCATTTGAAAAGGATGTAAACTGCAGAAATGGAATTTAAACAGCTTAGGCCAAAACGACTTTTAGAATTAAGTCCCCCCTGCTCCTGACCATAAAATTACCCTTAAAGCAATCTTGGGCCTCCATAAAGGTCTAAATGAGCAATCTACCGTGGTTTAGAGTGGCTCACAGGCCAATCAGCGTTGGCGGAACCCGCTGATTAAACATGGAGAATTACACTGGCTACTGCGTCATGCTGTGAGTGGAGGATAGAACCCTATAGATTCTACATTGTGGGAGTATTAAACATTCAGATAATAGGTTACCATCACTGAATTAGTTTTTGTGGGCGACTGGTGAAATGTGCCCTTTTAGAAATGGGTCCACCCTATAGGTGCAGGTCTGTGGGTACATGCATACGTGCGTCCGTGTTATGGGGCTTTGTGTGTGTGTGTGTGTGTGTGCACGTCCACGGTATGTGTGCAGGGTCTGTGTGTGTGTGTGTGTGTGTGTGTGAGGGGTTGTCCAAACAGGAAGCAGCAGAGTGATAAAGACACTGGGCAGAGTCAGTGTGACCGGAGAGAGAGGGAGCCCAGACCCAGGACAGCACATTTACATAGACTGACGTGAAGGAAGAGAGAGAGAGAGAGAGAGAGAGAGAGAGAGAGAGAGAGAGAGAGAGAGAGAGAGAGGAGGCTGCTGTGTTTCCCGTTAAGCTTGGCAGTGGTCTCAATGGCTGTGATCGTACGACATCGTAGGCAACTTAGAAACATCAGTTCTCTTTGTGGTTCGTTTGACCTAAGTGTTAGTTTTTTGTTGATTGAGAAAGATTTAAAAGCTAGGGTGGGTTTTTTGAAAATACATTTTTTGTAATATCTAGGTTTAAAGATCAAGAGATTCACAAACTACAGAGAAGATTTTCATTGGCTATATATTGCTGAGTAATACATCCAATGTTGATTATCGCTGGCAAAATATATTTTGACTTAATTGGCTTAAAGATCTTAGAACAAGATATTCCCAAACTAAACAGTTAATTATCATCAGTTATATGCTGCTGAGGAATAATTCAATTTTTGTTATATAGACATGAAGATATTAGAACAAGAGATTCCCAAAGTAAACAGTTGATTATCATTCCCTATATGCTGCTGAGGAACAGACATAATACCTATTTAGTTATATATAGACTTAAAGATCATAGAACGAGATCCCCAAAGTAAACAGTTGATTATCATCGCTATATGCTAATGCAGTAGCTACAGGTTGTGTGCGCAAGCCACCATTTACTGGTGAACACAAGTAAACAAGCAGCAATCCCAGGGGTCCTTCACAACACGCCTCTACATACCAGAGGCGTCGCCATGGCATCCCTCAATTGACAGCAGGTTGAGGGGTTTTGTGGGAAAAGAGAGCATTTGTTCCTCGTTTTAACTAAGATAATGAGTCCAGTTTAACAGGTTCGGATGAGCGAGTGACCTCAAAGCCCCTTTAGCCGGGGGAAGACTGAGAACATGACGCAAATTCAAGCTTTTCCCCCTCATGCAGACATTATTTGAGGATCAACTTGATTAGCACACACACACACACACACAGTCTTTCCATCTGAACTAGTAAATTTCTAATTTAAAACAACCATTGTTATAATCAGGTGGTTAAACACAGGTAGCCATGCTAGCTATCACTATGCTAATGTAGCTATCGTCATGGTAGCTATCACCATGGCAGCTAACACAATGGTAGCTATCACCATTGTAGCTTTCACCATGGGAACTATCGCAATGGTAACTATCACCATTGTAGCTATTGGCCACGGTAGCTATTGCCGTGGTAGCTATCACCATGGGAGCTATCGCAATGGGAGCTATCACCATTGTAGCTATCGGCCGCGGTACCTATCGCCACAAGCCACCTGCGCTCCCCCCTCCACCGTTGTCTCTGTTTGTATCTGACGTGTGTATCTGTGGTCTCTCTCCAAGTGGTGAGAGTGGACCCCCAGGCCGATGATCCCCACGCCGAGGTCTGAAGACATCGAGGGAGGGAAGAGGAGGAGGAGGAGGAGGAGGAGGAGGAGCATGCCAAGCAGGGCCCTCACAACGTGGATGAGGAGGGCTGCAGACTTTTACTGGAGTGGAGTGGGCGGTGGTGGGAGCGCAGAAACTGACTGGGCGCCGCTGCTTACCATCGCTCCCTGGCACTGACTCGGCTCAACGCCTGCCCCGCCTCTTCCTTCACAGACCTCCCAGCGCTGGAACCATTTAACCCAGGGAGGCGGGGCGGGGCGCGAGGACTGTGAGCGCACACCCTCTCCTTCTCCGGGGTCCACCTCCATCAGCTGTGCCTCTGGACATTACCCACCACTACCCCGGCAACGGGGTAACACATACAGTAGTAGTAACACATTATGCCAAGCCATCACGTATTAACATGAATAGCAACGTTATAACGAGTACAATATTACATAACGAAGGATTCACTAACTGCCAAACTAATATCCTCGGTCCCCTTCAATTATGTTTTGATTTATATGCTATTATTACATCACTATCCATTAAATGTTTGTGCCTGAAAGGTAGAATAGCCTATAGAGTAGAAGTTCATCTTTTGTTGTGTGCCTGAAAGGTAGATTGGAAGAATATAGAGTAGAAGTTAATCTTTTTTTTGTTTTGTTTATTTGTTTGTTTGTGCCTGAAAAGTAGATTTTAAGTATATACAAGTTCATCTTTTTTTTTATATCTCTGTCAGCATGTTTATGTTGGTCCACGGTATCTGTCTTGAGGATAAGAGGAGCATTTTCAGTTTTATCGATCCACACCTCTGACTCTCGTCCCTGCAGGCTCCCAGTCTTAGATAATCGTCCCGTTGTCCTCTACCACTTTTAAATAATTCAAATTGACGTTCAAGTGTGAAGATGTGAGGCGAGCACACACCCAGGGATGACGCATTGAGTCATTGTAACGACCCCCCCAACCCCCCGCGGTGTCCCTGAGGAGAACCAATGATTATCGACCGCCTCCACCTCCCAAGAAATAAGATGCGTGTCAAGCTAACACGTGACCACCCTGCTTGGGTTGCCGAGTGCTATTGGACGACGCCTGCGCAAGGTCGGGGTCTAAAGTAACTGACTGTGCGCAAGCCAACTCCCTCTCATTGGTTAAGGCAGATTTTGGAACCAGAGGGTTGTTTGCTAGCGACCATGCTCACACACACACAGGCACACACATACACACACTGGCGACCAGAACCGTATTACAGCGCGAGCTCATAAACATTGTGCAGGCAGCATAGCAGATCAGCGTCAACACAAGGCCCATTAGAGTGATGCGCTGACAGGAAGGAAGTAATTACATCACCTTTTCAGCTTCGTTTATCTCCCCCCCCCCAACCCTACCTTGATCGGCTCCTGCCTCGTAGTCAGGGGGCTGCGTTAGGCAACCTGGCCAAGGCCACTGACATGTACTGTAGCGCCACGGCGAAGACGGAAGCACTTAAGTCCATGGACTGCGTTTATAGGTCCGTGTACAACAGCGCACGATGAAGCCTGTAAACAAGGAAAACTGTAGCATAAGAAATGTTGCTGTAGCCCAGCTTCACCCCCACCCCGACCCCTTCCCAAATGCAGATATAATGTAATGATGTTGTCCATAGATCAATAGAGGTTTTCTGAAAATGTACAGTGCTGTAAAAAGTCCAACTGTCACGTTATCGGGAGGAGGGAAGCTCAGGCACTATAAGTCAAACTCAATTAGAAATGCATTAGCGCCACATAATTCACATACTGTATTTGTAGACATCTGCGGGCATTTAGGGAGTAAGAGGTATTAAGTGTTCAATCGAAGGAATACTGAATGTGACGAGAGACCGAGTTGGTTGACTTGGTCACCGATCATTCAGTTACAGTAAAGAGCAACTGCACACTAAAATGTGTTTTCTTTACTGTAGCTGTAAACTAAATGATAGGGTTGAACTGTGATGAAACGCATCAATGCTGGTGTTAAAATTGACATTTTTATAGGTCTCATTTTATTTTATGGGTCGAAAATGCCTCAACACGCAACAATCTGCTGTCTAGAATCATTACAATTAGGTAATTTAGCAGACGCTCTCATCCAAAGCGACTTACAATGAGTACAGTTATTACATGGAGCAGATAGTGGGGTTCGGTATCTTGCTCAAGGATGCTTACAGGTAGGTCAACTTTGGAGTTTGAACCCACAACCTTCTGGATGGGAGTTTAACAACCAGACCACTAACACCACCCTGCCCACAAATCATACAGTGCTTGATGTATGTTCGCAGTGTTGGCGCAAAAGTAATATCGTCCAAGAACCCCTTTACTTAATCCAGTCTAGAACCCCTCATTTGCAAAAGTGTTTGTCGACTGTGGGAAAGAATCTAGTCAATCAGCAGCTTCCATAGACTCACGGTGTTCCGCTTTCAACTTTAACTCACGGAGTTCCCCTTGACGCCAAACTCATCACAGAAATCGAATTAGGTCACGGTCCAAAACGTTACACTGTTGGAGTGTATTTTGTAGTATACTCAAAATACTCATTATCCTCCCCCAGAGTGAAATAGGGGGTATGATGAAACCCGTGGACCTACACACGTCAGGCTCCTTCAAAGTTGAACCGTGAAATCCCACATAATCTGTGTCGCTGAGGACTGTCTCCATATAAAAGGGCAGTCTTTTGGGCACATGGCATATTGGGTTTCTACAAGCATATGGTACCCGGGCCTAGAAACGCACGCACACACACACACAATTCACACTATTGACAGGTGGTGTGACTGACCTAGGTCAATCAGTGACAGTGGTCGTGAAGTATGATGCTACTTTAGTGGAACTGTCCACCCCCCCCCCACCCCCTTTCCCCCACACCACACACACACACACACCACCCATCAGGATCCAGAATGTCAGCGCACTTGTTAATCGACACCGTCTCGTCTGTGTGAGCGGAGGTGGAACGCAAAGTGGATTACCCATTGTGAGAATGTGCAGCCACTTCTGAATAGAAACAGAAATATGCAAGCTCTTTTCAAGGACATGGTTTTTAAGTTTTTATCCCCTCAATAATTTATTTTGTACATTTCTTTTTATGCATTGTTGATTTTTCAGATTTTTTCTTATACTGTAGCATTGCTCTATTTTGAAATCAGTATTTTTTTCTAAACCTGTTCTTTGGTAGCACTTATTAGATGTGATATGAACACGCCGAACGAGTGTGCTACAGTTGAAGTGCCTGTTTTCATCATCAGGTGTGTGTGTGTGTGTGTGTTTTGCTTTTGATTTGCTTATGTTACGACGAGTGAATTTGTTTGCTATGTTAATAGCTAGGTAAAGGTTTTTCTTTCAGTTATACCTGAATTTATAGGTACACTACCTTGCATATGTCTTGATTCTTTGAGGGTTTATTCAACCAAACTACATCCAAGAGACAGCGACAGCTCAGCTACAGACACTGTACTGTGTGCACTTATAGAAACTATAATTAGTTGCCATGGCAAACTGCTTTTATGTTAAAAAAACATCATGGCTTTGTCACTGAAAGGAGCATTATACAGTTAAATACCTACATTATGAGACGTATATATTTACTGTAACAAACACATACATGTATACCATCCATGTGGAATTCACTTCTACTGCTCGAAAGTATGCACACACGTACATTGCATGTACGGTAAGATTTTACCGAGTACAATTGCTGTACCTCTTGCAGTATGTAATGTCAAATGGGAGGTTCACTGTGAATCTATGTAAAATTACATACTGTACAAAACTAAGATGCTTCGGAACCTGAACGCTGAATGTTACAAGTACTTATCTACTAATGTAAAATACATTATGTAAATTTCTTAGAGATACAAATACACTATGAAATGTTGGAAAGAATGAGATGAAACAACTAAAATACAAATAAAGAGAAATGTCATTGCGCACGTGTCATTTAATTTGTTCCTACAATACAACACACATGTCAAAAACGTTTTTACTTTAATAACTATACAGACTAATTCATTACAAAGGCAAATATTCTGTCAGAGCAGGGAGTAAAAAAAAAAACACCTGTCTGGACAGCGATGTGAATTAAAGGGTAATGTTTATGGGTGTTTAGATGATACAGATTATATAGTTGCTTGAAGTGATACAGTTTATGTCTGTAAATTCTGGCATTGATGTAATTGGTGAACAATTTTAGCTTATAGAAAATTTTTGAGAGCACGCATCGGTTTGTCATCAAAGAACTTCAGTAGTATATTTGTGAAGGACATTGAAGCATTTACTGTATGTCCATTGAAAACAATATGTATGTTAGGTCTAAGAAAATGCTTTTTTTTTGGTATGTATATACAGTACCGTATTACACGCGTTTTGTTCCGTTTACAGATATACTGAAAAGCAGTTGCAGGAATGCAGGAACCTCAAGCAAATAAAAATATAAAGAAAAAGCCACAAGTATGAAAAATTGGGACCAGCAGCTAAACCACATTCAGGAGCAGCAGGACCATATGTGAGGGTCCACTGGACCCAGATCTGAAATCTGGGTCTGTTCTCTGCAGTCTTATCATCACTTAAGGCTATGCGGTTCTCCTCTTACGTGTGAGCAACAAATCCCCAGAGGCAGAACATGTGGAAATATACAGTTACTGTTGTACTGTGCGGTTCAAAAAAGTACAAATAAAAAACATCCTCTCTAACTCCAACGTTATCAATCTAAGCAGAGTACAGTTTAATTACTAAAGCAACTGTACTATTTTAATTAAGAGCTCTGTCAGGCCACAGTAATGTGAACATTAATAATTCTGAGGAAGCAAACCTGACCATGAACAAGCATTTGCTGGATGCGTGATGGCAGTTGTAATGAGAAGGCAGGACTTGTATGAAGGACAGAATAAACCTATTTTGCCTCAAGATACATCATGGCCATGGTTCATCTTTAACAAATAAACAGTAGAAATATGTCTTACATGTATGTTAAATGGAAAAGAACAAACAGGGATATGTACTGTAAGGAATAATGTGTTCTGTAGAAAACTTGGGGATGAACACAAACTAATTGAATGATTTTGCAAAGGACAATCAATCATTTATCAGTTTACGGTGTAGTCAGCTATTGCAAGCTAATTGTAAGCAAATACACTTTTTTTTCAAATTCACCAAATCTCTCTTTACCATTCTCTGTGCGTGCTGAAAAACATACTTCTACACAGCCCTGGCTCCGTAAATAGGAGCATAAACACTGTGGCGAACACCGGTCACAACAACAAAGCATAGTATGCTATACTTCAAAATGCATTTCGATGTGTGGAGTGGTGACAAGAAAGGATATTGTTTTGATTTGAGCTTGAATTAGCAAGCATTCTCGAGAATCACAGACCCCGCCACATTCAGGCCACAGCTGACACAAAGCAACGTCGCTTCAGTACGCGACTCAATTCAGGACTCTTCCCTCCCTCGTTCAAAACACCGACAGCTTTTTGAGAGACGCAGGCAGCTGTTTGCAGATGACTTTGGCCTGCAACGTCGCTCCATCATTCATCATCAGATAGCAAGTCGAGGAGACATATGTAGACGGGGAAACTTGGTGTGTGTGCGTGCGTGCGTGCGTGCGTACGTGCGTGCGGAACATGAGGAAGTCATCGGTCCACAACCAATTAACACGTGAGTAAATAAGCCAAACCCCCGCTACGTACTACAGTAGGTCCAAAGTAGCTAACGTCCCATGAGCTAGACCACCCTGTCACAAATCAATTACCTTTATATAAAAAGACACGGGGGGGAGACAAGATGAGAAAATACGACTGGGGGCTATATGGAGAGCAAGCACAGAGGCAATTCTATGGTATTATGGAGACCAGCTGTGAAAGACTTGTCCCGTAACCACCCCACCCACCACTCCCCTCAATGGCTAGTCTCTGGCGGATAGACAGCCCACCTACCTCACGCAAATGAGTCACGCCCAGAACCATGTCTACGGCGTATAAATCACCGTTTTGAATCTCTTGTTAACTTGGCAAAGCTTCAATACCGTTCCGTACCCGGGGTACCATGAAAGAAGGCGAACAGAATAGAACAATATGTTGTCGTCAGTCGCTGTAATGCGACACAGAATTCCACGCTAATCATGTAATCCTATAGTGCAAATAATGCCGTGTGTTCGTCACCACAGCTGCTCCTCGCATTATTACGTGAATTATGAATAATGTGTCAAAATGTAAATAAACAGCACAATTGATGTTGAAAAGGTACACTCGGTTTATTTCGGGAACTCACATTCTGGTCAAAACATTGTCGTTTCGGTTATAAACTCAGAGAGCACATGCTTCACCTCGCGCTCCTGCATACAGCCACATGCACATTTGAGCGCGGTTGTGTTTGAGCAACGCATAAACAGTGAGCTGAGCTGGGCTGTTTAATGCGGTGTTCTGGGGGCGTTGACCTCTGTATCTCTGGGGAAACAGCATCTGGCTTTGTAATGAATTCTACTTCTTCTTCTGGAATTAAATAGTGTTGACAGTGTGGCTGACTAATGACATATCAGGGCAAGAGCCATGGGAAATTAATTAACCTAAAACCGACTAACGTAACTGCCACCACATCAACAGAAAGACTGCTTCCTTTAGGGTAAGATTTCTCGTTTTCCTTGCTGCCCCCTCCCCAACCCCCCCTTTCCCCCGGACATTTCCTTGTGGAGTTTATTAAGTCATGCGAGTCCAACTCTGTATGTACGCGGTCATGTAGCCAACAGTGAGTTGAAGCCCGATGGAAGCGCAGTTGTGGCATAGGTGATGGAGTATTCACTCCCGAGGAGAATCGCTACATTTTGTAGTTAATTAAGTAGTCTAATTGAATATGTTATTTCTTAGCTCTGTTTCATAGCCCAGAGCCCAAACTCAAAGGAGATTAAATTCACAGCTTAGTGTCTCAAATATTGATAAGCACAAATTAACAATTCATGAAATGTAATATATTTTACAAGGCCCTTCTCTCGTATCTACAATTATTGTGGAACACTATATTGTAACTGAATGTCCACTCATACTATCTCATCTCAGCCCCTTATATGAAACAATTACCTCACAACTCTTATATTATTACTACCTTTTTGTGGAATATCATTCACCATGTTAAACAATAACTGCATTTTACCAGTAGTTTACAGTATATGTGACAGTACGCAGCCATTAAATTAAGGTCTGGCCTTGTTTCCAAAGACCTGTAAACAATTTGTATTTGACAGTACAATTTGCTTGCTTTCGTTCAGTTCTTCAACTGCTTCCGTTCGTTTCATTCACACCTGAGACGAGACTCTCCAATCGCCTCTATTATTTATTTGTTTCTCTTTAAACAGAAGGTGTGAAAAAATAGAATAGACAGGAATAAATTGCCAGAGAGAGAGTTTTTGCTTCGACACAGCTGGGGCTCTGAGAGATGTTTGGCAATATTTGCACAAGCCTGCAATGCGATTACACGGTGAGACAAAAGTCCTGTTCTTCATTAGTCCTTAACAATAATAGTTTGGCTTGTCATCACAGAGAGTCTATTCATATATCCAGTGCATATTTTCCCACATATCAAATCTGCATAGACAAACAGGCCCAGACATTTGCATTAGAAAATGGGACCAGCGGCTTATTTTCCCCTCACACAGAGGCAGCTGTGATATACTCATTCGTCAATGGCATGACTGGTAGACCAGAGAAACTATAGAGAGGACATGCCACTTAAATCATTTTGAATGGAGATATATGGGAGAATTCTGAAATGCTAACAGTTGGAGGCACATATCCCGCCCCTCCCCCCAAACAAGCCAATCATCTGGTTTATAACTGTCAAGCATTTACCTATTTAACCAATCGTGTTGTTGCAAGCCAACTGTTGCACATGGGTATAGAAGAAGTAGCTTATAACCTGTGGATGAAAAGTTTTTCTAAACCTTATTTTGGGGCAAAGTCACAAGTAATTGAAGGTGGTCACCTAATAACCTGCTAAAGCACAAACTCATTTAAGTGTTTATGTTCGAATTGCTCACCGGGTCGCTTCATCTACAGATAGCCTACTGTGCTGTTTGCTATCACGTACATGTTATTAAGCTATGCACTTGTCAATATGAACATGCGACACGTTGTTAGAAGTAAGATTGTCCACAACTCAATCATTAATTCATTTAGTCTAAATTTGAAACTAGCAGCAGCAAAGAAGCATACTTGTTTATTGTTAATTGTTTGTATGTAAAATCCACAATAATGAAGACTTGTGGCATAAATCAGGCTTATAAGGAAAAAGTTAAACAATGTGTGGGACACATCTACAACTGGCTGTGGGGCTCTGCCTACTGTATGGCTGGCTGTGGGACTACACAGCTGCTGTGGGGTTATTCCTATGGCTGACTGTGGGGTTATTCCTATGGCTGACTGTGGGGTAATTCCTATGGCTGACTGTGGGGCCCTTCCTAATGGCTGACTATGGAGCTCACATGGCTTATTATCTGAAATAGCCTT
>JAODTR010032717.1:0-21432 GCA_025399935.1 Amblyopsis rosae | reverse complement strand
CTCAAGGACATCTTACATAGTAAATACATAGATATAAAACAGTTGGCTGAAAAATACATACTATAGAAATAAACTTTGATCTGAGAAATATATACAAAATAAAATACAATAAATGAAACAGTCAGTTAAGAGTGGAATAAAAGTGTCAAACGTCATAGGCGACCTTGAAGAGGGGGGTTTTGAGGAGTTTAGCAATGATGATGAATGAACAAATTACAAAACAGCGGTTCAGGCGCCGTTTAGGCACCGGAACCATTTTAAAAGCATAACTGGAATCTCAAACATTACCCACCCTAATCTAGTACACAATAATACACCCAATATAGTATTCTAGTGATTCTAGTGCAATCTAGTAGAAAAGTACGCACCTAGGAGGCGCCTGCGTCAAGGGTGGGGGTCCATTATGCAGGTCCCCCTGCCCATAATGGTGGTAGCCCTGGGGAGCGGACACTGGAGGGGGTCCAGAAGTAGGGGGGGGCCTGGGAGCCCCTGAAGGAGGAAGAAAGATGAGAGATCACACATCTACATGCAATGTGTTGAATGCCGTCAGATTAGAGGAATCACACAATCCACTCTGATACAGATCACTCTGCAGGGATGAGATAAGCGCACATAGCTGAGGATCCACATCGGCCACTAGGGTTTCCCCTAGAGATGCACCGATTGACCGGCCACCAATCGGAACCGGACGGTTTTGAAAAATATTTTGGACGCTCTGTGTTCCGGTAGGCTAACACATTTCTTGGTGTGGAAATTAAAATGTGTGTCCAAAATAGATGTCAAGTCGTAGGTAAGCTTCTCAGTAAATGTATTTTTATACAGAGAATACACACGTTGAGCGTCAATATCTAGCAAGTAAAACAGAGCAAAACCATTTGCATAGTAGCCTATTGTTCATCTTACTGAAAAAAATAAGTTACGCGTCTTATTTTTCAGTTGGCATACTTCACAGCCAGTCTTTACCGTACGGCGACAGTCATGTTGTCTCTGTTTGGATGACTCGCAGGTGACGACGCAGGGTGTAGATTATCCTACTGGTGGCGACAGTTCTATTACACATGGCTTGAAGATTAAAAGATTTGGTCAGTTAAGTTAAACTATTTATTTCCGTGTCTCCTGGCTGTTAAACAGACGCTGCCTTATAAAAATGTAAACACGACAAACTAGCGTTGGCGGTTAAGGGACCGTCAACAAATTCCTATGACTGCGAGTGCTGTCTTAAAACGTGAGTACATTTAAAATCTGCATCTAAATGACCGAGCTGTACAATAAACCAGCCGGTCAGGCTTGACAAAAACCAGTAATTGGAATCGGTCAGGGAAAAATGCAATCGGTGCATCCCTAGTTTCCCCATCACTTTATTTGTTTTAAACAGACTCGACTACATCAAGGCGGGGGCGACTCTTCGCCCTTTATGCAGACCAGAAATACCCAGCGCTCCATGCAAGTCAATGGGGTGGTACACGGATCTCAACATACTATTGGCCATCATTTATCTCTGTGGGCGTTAATTCATATTTTGAGTATATTACATTAATTATAAGATAAATCTGAGGCCTGTATTTCTACAGAGAACTGTATAGAGATAAATTGACATTGTTTCAGGCCATGCATGGTAGATGTAGCTGTCTGGGCACTGCTTACGTCAGCCTCCACAGCAAAATGCCGTTGGTTTCCCGCCCACTTACGAGACATAAAGCGTTACATTTTTGCTCCATTGAAACGCATTACAATTAGGGCTGAACGATGAATAGTTTTCAAACTAAAATTGCGATTTGAACCAATTAGCAAATCGCAAAGCATGCGATTTATATGCGCATCTGACCCAATTTCATTTTGGAGCGTCAATGGTTGTATTTACATGCAGTCACCCTTGTTTGAGGGTAATTCCAACTAATCAGCGCGGTGCTCCTACCTGTCATGCTCTGAAAATCAAGACGAATATTTCTATGGTATGTCGCCTACATGGTACACCCACCAACAACAACACGTGAAACACAAGGAAACACATTTGCGGGAGCTCTGCTGAAAATCTGCCTCCGCTGAGCTAGGAGCAACGTCGGAAAATGTAGGGTAATCAATCACGAAGAAAAGCTAAGAGTGGTCAACACCTACTGTATTGTGTGCCTGATGTAGTGCTTGTTTCCGAGGAAGTTGGCGAAAGGTACCCTATTAGCACGCTTGTACGCAGCTGTCCAACTATTGTGCAAGCCAAATCAACGTGCTGAGCGAGAGAGGCTTTAACAAGGTAGCCAGCGTCCGGTTCACAAGACGCATTGTTTAAAAAAACTAAAGTAAGACACGTAGTGTCAATGGGCTATTCTTTTACCGAAATTAACAATGTTATTCCAAAGGCAAACGGAGAAGGTAACTCCGTAGTCGGACATTCTTCACGGCAATGAGAACGTAAAAATCTCAGGCGTAGCTAAATCGGAGCTAGATCATGTCCATTAAGCTATGTGTGCTGCATCTGTATAAATAACCGGCTTTAGTTCCGACTGATTGGAAGATCACCCATAAGCGGCATGTGTGTATCTATAACTGAACAGAGAAACGCAGACTTACTTTTTCAAGGCTAACTTTCAAGGTTTGGCTATTATTCTAAACGTATGACGTGCGCTTTATTTATGCTCCATGTACTATCAAGTATAATACACGGCCTCGAAAAGAACTAGCCACAGAGCAAGGCAGACCCTGTTCAAATTGTGTTGTGTAGCCATACAGGTATCACAAATTGTGTTGTGTAGCCATGCAGGTATCACACATTGTGTTGCTTCTCAACACAGCTGAGAAGCAACTTTTCTTGGGGGTTGTAACAACCTCTACACTACATAATCTGATCAGGGGAAAATCGCAAGAGGATTTGATACTGTTGCGGTCCATTGAATTGGCCTGGCTGTAACACAAAGCCTGGGAATGATGGCTGGGAGAAGTAAGCCACAGAGGAAAATAGGAAGAAAAGAGTTACCTAAATCAAGAGGACAGGAAAGGTCAGAGATTGGGGAGGCTGCCACTGTCTTAGAGGGAAAACTTGCATAAGGAGAGCAACCTGAAATATGACAATGACAAGAAAATAGATTGTTGGGGAAGAGGGTTAAAAGATAGGGGAGGCAATAAGCAGGGTAGATTCAAATTAGGCAGAGCTGCAGGAGTACAGAGGTTCTTCTTGCACTCGTGCAGGTGGCCAACGCATAGGACACCTCAAGGTTATATTAGCACCGTGACTACTTGAACTGCACATAGCCAAACTATGCATATCTCAGTTACACGTGAACACAGACAGACACACAGCTGGTGCAATGTACCTTGCGGCTGACTGCCTGGTAGGTATGCTGGTTCAGGGCCGTTGTAGGGCGCAGCGTAGCCCACACCATGAGGAGCGTAGCTGGGCTGGGCGTACCCGGGCTGGGGCTGGCCGTATGGAGATGCCATAGGAGTGTGCTGGTTTACATTCATCCTCAGTTCATACCTAAATCTGGAAATTATGGCACAACCGTATGTCTAATCATTGTCAATAGTAAAATTAGTAAAATTGTGTCTTATTTACATAGGCGTGAAGTGACTCTCCCTTCATCCAGCAGAGAAGAAAGCCTGCTTAAACAGCACCAACTACAGAATCTCACATCCAGAAACACATCTAATATCCAGACATTCCCTCATCCTATTTGCATCATCTCAAGTTTTCATGTGCACCTAAAATAAAGAATCTACCTCATGATCTGTCCTGTTTGTCCAGAAGGCGTACATTTCCTTCTAAGACAAGCACCTTTATTGTCTTTCCATGGCTGAGGTTGCCACAACCCCCAAAAAATACATTAAACTAAATGCTAGAACAATGCCCATTTAATTCAACCATGGATGATTCACCAAAGATCTGTCATATTGCGTTCAAATAGGTAATTTAGTATATATTACACAGCAATGACCACAGAGTAGTACATTGTAGTACTTCTGACTAGGGGTGGGAGACAATATAGCTAGGCACAGAATCAATATTGCTATTATGGCATTTAAGTATTGTAATTTTCCATTTCACTAAACATGACATTCATAATGAATTAATATTACAACACACATCATGGTAGCGTAGCATCACAAACAAGTGAGTTAGGCTTAACTGTTGCTCTCACTTGTTTACTTTTTGTTGTTTTTGTTGTTTGCTCTCACAATCATTGCTTTGAATCTATTGGATTCAATGATTGTGCTTCTATCAAATGATACTTTGAATATTTGATAAATTATGTATACATCATGTGTCAAATAAACTGTATTGTGATAGTTTTGAGAAACTAAAGTGTTATGATAGTATTCTCTCCAATACTGATTAATAGTGTCAAATAAACTGTATTGTGATAGTTTTGAGATACTAAAGTGTTATGATAGTATTCTCTCCAATACTGATTAATAGATAAGAACATTTTAAAATATACAAATAAAAATACACAATACAGTAAGTATTTTGTTAATTCTGGGATATGTAGCCTAACCCATAAGCTGTCTCCATAAACCACAAATATCCATTATTATTTTTTAATATAAAAGACAAATATTCAGCTTCAAGAGAACAGTTAGTCATGCATTGTGCTGATTCAGTTTTCACTTACATAGTCATACGATATAATAGAATTAAAGTATTTCAAAGTTTGCCTAACCAATGGGACGGTATGTTGTGTATCATCTGACAGACAAACTCCATACAGAGTGTCTGAATAATTCAGTGGTGCAGGTTCCACAAGAAACACAATCGCTACTGTGGTGCACTTATTTAGCGTGACGGTCCTGTTGATTGACCCAAATTTGTTTTTGCTCCCACGGTTCGTCTGAGTTTGCAGTTTCGTTTAAGACACACAACCATTGGCTATACCGTACAGGTATACGTGCATTTTGGACAAATAATAATAATGTTGCTAGAATAAGTTAGACTGTCATTGCCTCAGTGGACTATCGCGAACAAAAGCTCAAAGCCGCAGAACTGCTACCGATACAGTACCTTTACCGTACTGGGTACCGTAGCTAAACTAGCTATCGTTTGCTAGCTAACCGTCAACCAAACCATTAAACCCGCAAGGAATCCATTAGCTAGAGACAGCTAAAGCGTAACTCAATTACGGTAACAGAGGGCCGACAGCTTGAACGTCTCATTTAACAAGTTGACAGTTGATCATGGGCCCAAGTACACGTTAAACGAGACCAGTCCCTCATGACAGCAGCACTTTTTTGAATCAGCTACTGTAGAGCTAGCTGTTACACTCAACACATATTTAGCTTCAGCTATTTGGTAACGCTAGCTAGCGCTAGCACACGTAGCTATCCTGAGTAGAAATGACCACATGAAGTAAAGCAAAGATTTTGCAGAGTAATCAATTTCAATCTGAAACCCACCTCCGAACGTGTGATAAAAGATAACGCTGTTCCTTGATACCGTACTATCAGTTTGAAACCCTGTGGCCGGTGAACTGTTAGGCCGATGTCGTCCCCGGGTAATTCACGGTAACGTTAATCCCTTCCTCGGTATGGTATCTATCCCACTTTACGAAGCGGACATTCACCGGAACTGCTGAGGTGCTGTGCCACGTCCACATCCGGCCTATGCGTAGGACCAAAGCACACGTCTAAATCAATATGCCTATACTTTTTTCGTTGTTGTCTAGATTAGATATTTTGTTGGACACAAAAATAATATGCCATAAAAGCACCATCTACGTAGGCTACTATTTGAAGTACTCAAATGGCCTAAAGACTCGGTGGTGTTGAGTTTTCTCCTTGAGGACAGGGTTGACAATACATATGGTAAAGCAAGGAGATACATAATTAAATAACATTTTTGATTTTGTTATTTGGCTATATGTAATTTTGAAGAAAACCATGGCATCTTGATTAAGCCATCTTCCTTGTCATTTTATATATGTGCTCTGTGGTCTCCTAATCTCCTCACAGATCAATGTCTAGTTTCTCTGAGTGATTTTAATATCTTAATATATTTTCAATACCTAAAAAATATTGTCTGTCTCATTCAGTGCTCCGGTTCCTGAAGTATGGAAAATGAGAGGAACCAAGTCCCGCTGTCCCCTACAAAGGACATGGACTAAAATGAGTAGGTTATGAAAGTCTTAAAATTAATATACTAAAATGCTAATATAATATAAAGATACATAAAATCCAAAAAGTCTACAGTACATTGGGACTCAAATCGATAGCATTCATGGTGTTGAAATGAAATAGAAATAGAGGCCTTACACAAATATGAATGGCAAGGTCTCAGGAGTAACAAAATTATGTTAGGCCTATAAACATATTATTATCAAGGATATTCAGCCTCTATATATCATAAAATAATGAAACCATTTATATTTGTTGCATAAAACAATACAATTCATTTTGACATTTCTAAAATATATTCCCTACCTAAACTATGGGTGGCTGTGTAGTAGCGTACTGCTCCAAGCCAGACCAACTGTAGGCTGTGTGAGTGACATGGCAAGTGTTGAATGTAAGCGGAGGGCCAGCTAGGCCACACATATACACATACAGACTTTTGCCCTCTCACCACGGGAGGTTTTAGGCCTCTATAGGCAAATTAGGCAGTTGTGTAGAGCTTTTTGCCTCTCTGAATTAAGGTTGCAATGTATTTGTTCTGACTGAACTGAAGCAGTTCACCTCCTGTTGCATATGAACAGTGAATGAACAGTGAATTAACTTATTTAATTAATGATTAACCAATTAACTAACACAACTTTATTTATATAGCATCTTTTATAGCACCAAAATATGGTCGTACAATAAAATTAATTCCTGTACCCACTTCCTCCCCTAAACCATGATTTGGTGTTGTACTGCTTTAGCCAGACCAACAAATGCTTACAGTGCTAACCATAAACATAATACTTAAATAGCCCTTGGGTTCCCCCTAGTGGACATAATAGTATCTACATAAAGTATCTGTAGAATTGATTTGTACTCGTAGTAGGCCTATAGAAAAGATATAAAGATATATAGTATGCATACTGTAGAACATCTTTTTTATAAATAATCCTTCTCCCCGTAGTGGACATAAGTACATCTTGAATCGATTTGTAACCATCCGTAGATTTGTAAAGATCCGTAGGCTTACTTGTAGAAAATATTTGTACATGTAGAATGTATTTGTAGTCTATATATAAATAGTATATATGTACAGTATATAGAGGGGGGTCAGATATGGGCAGAAGTGAGTTTGCAGAAAACCGTCCCCCTTTTCTAATGCTGTTATTCTTATTAATTGATTCAACTGCTATTTCTTACACATACCGGGGTCAGATTATGCTAGCTGAATGATTTGGAGATCTTTCATACATTGTTTAACATTTTTCACTCAATTTATAAAGGGGGACATATTTAGTCAGTAATGAGTTTGCCAAAAACTGTCCCTCCTTTCTAATGCTGCCATTCTTATCAATTTATTATTAAAATGCTGTTACGCATACTGTACTATGTGTATGTAACTAAAATTATATTAAAGTGTTAAACACTTTGCAATCAATGCACTGTATATAGAAGGATGTCAGTCATGGGCAGAAGTGAGTTTGCCAAAAACTCTTTCCCCGTTCTAATGTTGTTATTCCTATCATTTGATTCAATTGCAATTTTTAACACATATTAGGGGTTAATATATGCATTCAAAATGATAAGTGTTAAACACTTTGCAATCAATATATATATAGATGGGGGCAGATTTCGACGGTAGTGAGCAGTGAGAAAAGTGTCCACCTTTTCTAATGATGTCATTCTTATTTATTTAACTGCTATTTTTTACAATAACTAGGGGTCAGGTGATGTTAGCCAAATAATTTTGAAGTCTTTAACAATATACTAACTATTTTCATTGAGCACCTTCTGTGCCTCCTTATCGGAATCCTTTTCAGCTGCCTTTGTTAGTGACCATTCTCTCCAATGCTGTCCAAATGGTTTGGCCACCATTGAAATGGATATAGTTCAGTCAAAGACACTGCTACCTGTTTAGGCCTTTATGCACGAATAGTAATGATAGAGCCAGGTATTGGGCAGGGGAATTGTTACATACTTTTGTGAATAGTGAATAATATAATACAGTTTATTCTGAAAATCCAGTCAAATATAGAACATGACATATTATTCAAATTGAAAGCTGAAAAGGATAACGTTCATTAAATTCCATGGGCTGTGGTGGTGTACTGCTCATAGCCAGACCAACTGTGCTGGGGGCTAACAGAGAGATTGGGTGGTGGTTATTTTGGGACAGTATCAGCCAGCTTGCCCTTGTCCGAGCACTAAAGAGTGTTGGGAGGGCCAGCCAGGCCACAGAGGCTGTAGCGCAAACACACACGCACAGCAGAAGCTGATCTGTACCCGGACATGGTGGTGGTGGAGGTTGTGGTCTCCCTTACCGGAGGAGCCCCATGGGGCTTCAGGCTGCAGGGCGGAGCAGAACACCACAAGCCACTCCAGGTGGCTAAGGTACGGCAGGTGTGATCACACTATTTGTGTGTGTGTGTGAAAAAAGTGGTAAAGGATAGGATGGATTAACGAGGGTGGCAGCTGTTAGGTCAGATGTGGGACTTTAGCCTCTCTGAATTTTTGTTGATTTGTTGCAGAAGTTCATCTGTGGCCTGTGACTATTTGTCTATATACAAATAACATATTACTTAAATTAATTATTAACCAATTAAATGCAGGGATATATTATCCGTTGAATAAAGACATTCAATTTCACTTTTCATGGATACATTTGAACATGTCCTAACATGCATCCTAAATGCATCATATTTTATTAATTTGTAAATGTAGACAATACCATAATAATAAATATAAATAATAATGAATCTACCATAATTGTATTTGTGTGTTTGTTGTTAAAGCCACACTGAACCTATCATATACCTGTGACTCTAGCTTCATGCATCAATAAACATCTACACACTGGCATTTACATTACATAAAGTGCTATATAGTGCAACACGGTTGTTATTTTAATCCTAAATGTCAGCACATGGATCCATTTTTATATGAAGAAGCTTAAAAGTAGAATGTTTAACAAAACTTAAATATTACTTAAAAGATATTGAAAAGCCCAATTGTTCCTTCTATTAATAAACACTATTCTGGAATAGAGGCATAAAGCAAGACTTTCTCGTAGCCCATGCCGATGGTGTTCAAAAGCCACATGTCAGCTTCCACAACCTCTTGTTTAAAATCTGGGTATGTAAGCAGAGATACAGAGAGAAGCACCAATATGTATTCTTCTAGGTCACCTAAAAAGACAATTTGATCAATATGCTGTGGACATGTGTGTGTACCCGATATGTGTATTTGTGTTTGCACATCCAAAACGAAAAGTGTAACTGTAAAAACTGTACTGTCCGTGTACGTGTGTGCATATTAATATAGAGGCTAGACATGCCTCAGATAAGCCCCAATGGGAGTGGATTGCCAAGTGGAGGATCAGAATAGCCCATTTAAGAGGAGCTGGAAGTTGGGAATGGAAAAAGTCTCTCTCTCTCTCACACACACACACACACACACACACACACACACACACGTACATTATGCATATTGACATACACAGTTAAAAAAATATTGTCTGTCTGATAACATTATACTCATTATGTCCCCCATCACCACAGCTGTCCGTGGTCTGTCTAGGAATGTGTTTGATTCCCCAGCTGGGTATTATTTTGGGAATAGGGAACACATGGCAAAAGACAGGCATGCCCTCTTGTCCAGAATGGTAATACATCTGTTCAAAGGCCCCTTTAATGTTTCTTACTTGCTTGCTCTGTGTGCGAGTGTGTGTCCTTGTGATGCCGCGAGCACAATTGTGACAAGACGAGATAAATAAATCAAAACACACATCCACTTATAACCAAGTAGGCATCATATCACATTCCAATATCCTCCAACAGCAGCAGCCACGATAAGGTCTGTTTATGGTTGTGTATGCTTGTCAGAGGGCTGGGGATATCGTCTTCATTTAAGGGATTTTGCAGTCTAGTGGACAAGAATACTCTGTACCCATCTATCAATTGCTGAGACCGCCACCCCTATCCACTGAGACGTGACTCCTAAAGGGTCCTGTGAGGTCATCTACTGAGTGCCCGCCTACCGCCAGTAATAGAATCGTCATGACATCATGAGTTATTCTGATGAGGGATTAAGCAGTATTTGGTACAAGAGTTGATCCCTTCCGGCCGCACTGGCTTGCTACGGCAGTCAACTTTCCACTCTACCAGGAATTTGGCGATTATAAAAGCCTGAGTGTCGAAATATTAACTGGCACGATGGCCTAATAATGCTATTAACTATGTGTAGCGGGACCGGTCAATATGAGCAAATGTTGCTTACTGACTGACTGACTGACTGACTGACTGACTGACCTTGTATAAAGCACATTGCTCTACATTCTAGAGTAGGTGGTGGTAATGCACGATGTAGACAGTAGGTGGCGGTAATGCACCAATAGTGTTGGATCCCAATTTCTGTGGAGTCTCGCAGAGAAATCTTAAACTTTATATTGTCCTATGGTGTTAGCTCATGCCCGCGGCCAGCTAAATGATGCTTGCCTAGTCTTTCCTTGTTTTATGTGATCTCCTTTATGTGCTATTTTGGATGTGCCTCGACACCATAGCTTTTGTGATCTGGCCTTTTGTATGTTGAGCCTGCCTATAATTGAAAATGAAAATGTGCATTTTTCTCTTTTTGAATCACTAGCAGCAACAATCAGCTTACTGTAGGAGCTGTAATGGCTGAACCAGGTTGAACCTGATTTTGATGCAAAAGCACTCTGGATCTCTCTGTCGGCTTTAAAATGTCACTTTGTCCATTCCCTGAATTTGTCCATGTTGCCATAAATGTTTTGTCAACATCTTTGTGGACGAAATGTAACATTGTTTTAATACAGCGTTGCTTGAGTTACAGTTATGGACAGGTTTACCTGTATTATATTAATAGATCCCCTCAATATCTATGCAGGTTCGTAGACGGAGCAAAGCATGCAGGGCTGGACTGAAAGTGGACGATGAACTGGTTGCCATTGAGGACCATAAGTGTGAAGAACTAAGTCACGGGGCGGCCATGAGCCTCATTGATACACAGAGAACCACGCTTAGCCTGAGGGTCAAGAGGTCAGAGCACGCCACACACACTTGTGCTACGATGTGTGCATAATGTCACATTCACACACTAATTACACAACAACATGAAATGTTATTTACTTTTTTATTCATAAAAAATTGTGAAAATGTCAGCATTTTTTCAATGACGTCAAAGGCCAATGATTCGTAATACATACTATATAGTATTGTATATGCTGTGATACAACTAGCAGGCATAACGGGGCGCATGTTTGAAAACCCCTCTAGTCCAGTGTCTTCCCAACCCTGGTCTTGGAGCATGTTTTAGATGGCTCCCTGCTCCAACACACCTGCCTCAAATGAACGAATGAAGAATTATCATTCTCTGGAGAAGCCTGATAACGGCCCGTTCATGTGGGAGACATCTATAACATGCAGGACAGGGGCCCTCCAGGACCAGGTTTGGATAACACTGCTGTCTAGACCAGGGGTCTCAAATTCCAGTCCTGGAGGGCCGCTGCACTGCACGTTATAGATGTCCCCCTGCTCTAGTCCGTATATCATCCCTGTCATTCCCAGGGCCTCCACCGCGGTCCACTCCTCAAGCCGCTCCACATCTCCCCGCTGCTCCACGAAGCTCCGCTCACCCCCTGACGCCTCTCCCTCCTCCTGCTCCTCCCCTCCCCATCGCTCCTCTCTCCTCCACAGGCCCCGGTGCATCACGTCTCCGCCGGACAGCGAGGCGTACTACGGGGAGACGGATAGCGATGCCGACACGCAGACGCACAGTCACCGGCGGCAACGGCGCACGCCTCCGCACGCGCGAGCGCCCGGGCGCTATGACAACCAGCAGGAGGAGACCTCGGAGATGAGTGGGTAAGAGACGTTTAGGTTAGTTTATGATCTGCCAGACAAGCTTATGCTGTTCCTGTTGAATTCCCCCATGCAGTAAAGAATATACTCCATGTTAGTCCTGAGCCTTGATGTATTTATATATTCTATATTACACAGTATATTATACTGTAGGCTGTATGCCTTTTTGTAACTTCAAGGCACTTTTTGTGTTAAGGCCCCCGCCCACTGAAGGTGTCGCCGCGAGTCAAGTGACTCCAGAATTTTAGAACTATTTTATTTTACACTGTCTGACAGAACACGCAGCGCCAAGGTTTAGAACATGGTTCCATTTCTTAAGCGTCGAGCCATAGAAATGAATTGCTTCCCCGTCTTTGTATATTTTCTAGCATGTAGACATGATTAGGACAGGATTAACCATTTAGCCAGAGCTACAGTAGGATGGGTGGCCTTAATAGTACTTCACTGCCGCAAAATCCTAAATTTGACCTGCAGACCAATGTTATTCATTCGAGAACCGCATATTGTTGTATCAACCATCTGTAAGGGGAGAGGTGGGGAAAAGTGTGAACACAGGAGTTTTGGGGACTGTTTTTGTCATCTGCTGGGAAAGGACCAAAGCAACATACGGTTGTGTTTAATCACCATGATTTTCTAATACGACCTTTCCCCTCTGACCTAAGGTACGAGAGTGCTCCGGACGGGGGGCTTTTCCTTCAGGGACAGGGGGAGGGGGTCGGGCTGGGGGAGGGTCTACCTGGCGTCCCGCGGAGGGAGCTGGTCTACCAGTCCGATTGGACCCCCCCGGCTCACACCCCCCAAACACTCACCCCTCACACTCTAACTCCCACCCCGGATCAGGGGTTAGTGGAGGGGGAGGGAGAGGAAGGGGACAGTGGCTTCCAGGAGGCAGGGGGCTGCGCAGGGATGACGTGCCCGCCGCTGGTGTCGCCTGAGCGGGCTAAAGGAGCGCTGATGCTGGGCTCTGGGAGACAGCTGGTGCCCATGGTGGGACCCCAGAAAACCCCGCTTAGCGACGAGCTGGCCGCCACATACAAGGACAAGGCACGGCAAGCAAGTGAGTGTTGACGGTGTGATATATATACAATCATTTGCAGTATAACTACCAGGGCATCAGCGAATGGAAACGCAAAACCACGTTGGGTCAATCATCCTTTTTGGTAAAAGGAATACATATGTGGAATGCCTTACCAAGAATGAAGACACAAACTGACCTGAAGGCTTTTAATAACATGGTCAAACTTTGCCTGACCAAAACAAACATGCGCTCATTGATTTATGATTATGCTTGTACACACTGACATGTACAAGTGAATCTCAATAAATTAGAAAATTGTTGAAAAGTTAAGTAATTTCAATAATTAAATTGACAAAGTGAAACTCATATATATTGTGGATTGATTACACACACAAAGTGAAATAGTTCAAGCTTGTATGTATTTTGTATTTGAATATGACATAAGGCCAGTGAAAAAACACATTTTAATACAGACCTTTTGGCCTTCTGAAAAGTAGATTGGTGTACAAGTACGTGTCCTAGCTATACATTCTGTGTGCACGCTGAAAAAATGATATGGTGTTGTTAATACTGGTTCTGTAAATGGGAACATAAACAAAACACTATAGCCATGGCAATGTGTGTCAAATTTTGGGCGTAGCTCCGGAGGGACCACCCTATGACATTGAACGGAGAGGTGTTTTTCCTTTGATAAAGTTCAAATATAAACAGTTTATCCAGAATTTCTGAATTTACATCTTAAATGCAGCAGTTTAGCTGTAAAAGTTAAAAAGAAAAAGTACATTTGAGCTAGAAGATAAATATTTCACAAGCAAGGGAAATCCCACTTTATTTACAGCACATTAAAAACGATTCATTACATGCCCAGTATACTGCCTTGAAGCTATCAATGGCTGTAAAGTGTGCCACGTATTGTAGCTGAACTCTATAGCTACTCTATATTGCCATCTAGTGGTTATTTACTGTACAGTAACTAGTCCCAATTTTCGATCCCCCTAACCACCTCCCATACACAAAACAGCAGTCTATTTTGTCAGTGTGTTGAGCACTGACTGTATTTATAGAAACACAAGCTTCTTAGCGATTGACGATGATTGACTGACGATCCACACAGCTGACTATGTGGTGCTGTGGTGTGTGTGTGTGTGTGTGTGTGTGTTTGTGTGTGTGTGTCTCCGTCAGTGTGTTTAGACAAATGTGTGTGTGCATGTACTGTATTTGTATAGCCTACAATATGTGCGTTCGGTGTCACATTTGTGTGCAATACTGTAGTGCTGTTGATGTCTCTTCAAGTGCCACTTTGTCAGGTTTGTTTTTTAACTCACCACTGGTCTTGCACCGGCAGAGCCAGCCTATACATACGTAATGTCTGCGACACAGTGCCCGCATACCCGCCGAGGTATTTTGATTGACATCCATGACGACCACAATGTATCAGATGTTCAGCACAGTTTCTTATGTGACGTAGGGCTGATGGAGTGAAGAGGCTGAGACTATAGGGTCTATGTATCAGACGTTCAGCAGTTTCTTATGTGACGTGGTGCTGATGGACGGACGGAAGAGGCTGAGACTATTGTACACTTAACAAGCAGTGCCTGGGATGTCACTACATCAGCTAAATGAACACTGTGGTGTTAGCTGCCTTCTGCAGGGCTCCAAGGACCAGAGGGGATCAGGTCATGGCTTTACTATTGGGCTTTACCATTGGATGACCGATGACAGGCTGGTGACCGTGGAGCCCTGGGGAGATAGCCTTTCTCACATTACCACGCACACATACACACACACACACACACACACACACACACACACACATACACACGAACACACATAGACACACACACACACATACTGTACGCATGAACACACACACATACACATGAACATGAGTACACATACAGTGCAGACACACAACAGCCAGTGAGCTTAAGCCTAAAGCTAGGCAGCTGCATGCGTGTGTTTGTTATGAGCTGAGCTATAACCTAAAAATGGTTTTAATAACACACACACACACACACACGCACACACACAGTCAAAATATCCTTGGACAAGTGGTCTCCCATTATGTGTGCGTGCGTGCGTGCATGTCTGCGCGTGTGTGTGTGTGTGTGCGTGTGTGTACATCTGTGCGCTGGATATAGAGAGCCTCGGCAGGTGTTTGATGTCTGTCATACAGACAGGAATAGAGTGCTGACATCAATCGTCATGCGTCAGGAAGGAGACAAAGGTCTTTACATGGGCCACGGCCTGACAACAGCCCAGCAAGACACTGGTGGACACTAAACGGCTCTCTCCTAGACACTTGCTGTGTGTGTGTGTGTGTGCGTGCGTGCGTGCATGTCTGTGCGTGCGCCAGGAGAGGTTAAGGATATACACACTTGCAAAAATGAGGGACCTCACATCTCCTTCGGGGTTTGAGTTAAATGGACACACCATTTATGCTGGTAGGTCACACACACACACACACACGCACACACACCCACACACACACATACACAGTACGTGACTTTGGATGTGAATAGCTCACTTTAGATTGCAGACAGACAACTTGAATTGAAATGTTGTTTAGATGTTTTTTTTCTGTGAATATTTTTATAGCCCTGTGAGATTTATTTTGTTTGTGGTGCAGTCCACAAATATATTGGACTAGATTTATAATAACTGGTGAACTCTTTAGTGGATATTGTTACTGCATCTTGCCACACTTGATAATGTTTTTTTTTGTTGAGAAGCCCGTTTCTGCTCGTTTTTGTCGGAGGCTGCTGCTAGTGTGATTCATTGCTTCATACTTCAGGGTAGTTTCTGTCGGTGTGAGTTAAAGGCTTTTTGGAGATTAAAACATAACTTCATATGAGATGAAGATGATTCAAAGTTTTCATTTAACCATTATGGAGAATGACGAATTGAAATATCATTGTAATATGTACGGTACGGTATATGATGATACGAACCGTAAAAAAAAAAACATTATTTGGATAGATTAGTTTGTGAGAAGACTGTAATACAATGTGTCACCAGAATATATATCTTGTGCGTGTGTGTGTGTGTGTTTGTGTGTGTGTGTGTGTGTGTTTATGCATAACTTAACCTCAGACTGTAGTTATGCAGGAAGTATTTTTGTGAGGTCATAAATGCCACATTCACAGAGCACACACACACACACACACACACGCACACACACACACACGCACACACACACACACACACGCACACAAATATACACACACACACACACACACGCACACACATGCACAGATACACTCCAATACTCTTAGATCAGGAAGGTTAGACGTGGAAGGTGACTCATCTACGGGGAGTGGTGGGGATTCTTTTTTGTTTCAAATCGGCAACACACCATCCTGTCTGTCAATTGTAATCCCCATGCGCTCATCACTGGGTAATGCTGTAAAAATGTGGCCACATCACTCACACATACATTACAATCCCATTACGTTTGTTGTCAATTTGTCAAATGAATACTATTATTAATCTCATTCTCCCTCATCAAATGAATACTCAAAATGAATCATCTCATTCTCTCTCTTTTGTCAATTTGTCAAATGAATACTTTAAATGAATAATAGCATTCTCTCTCTCCCTCTCTCTCTCTCTCTTTCTCTCTCTATCTCTCTCTCTCTCTCAGAGCTGCAGCGCGGTGAAAGCGTGGTGGAGAAGCAAGTGAAAGAAGCGCGCACCAAGTGTCGCTCCATCGCCTCTCTGCTGACCGACGCCCCCAACCCCAACTCCAAAGGGGTGCTCATGTTCAAGAAGCGCCGGCAGAGGGCCAAGAAATACACGCTCACCTGCTTCGGCAAAGCAGCGGGAGACGCAGGGGGCGAGACGGGGGGAGAGACTGGGGGGGAGACGGAGGAAGAAGGGGGAAGTTCCAACCTGAGCGGTTCGGAGGTCGACGAAGAGGGATTCTCGGCATCGTTTGACGCGACTTGGGATAGCGGTTACCTGGACGTGCTGGACAGGAAGAGCTCCGCGTGCCCCGCAAGCACACCGACCACACCGGTGACCAATCACAGAGCAGGCCTGGACCTATCAACCTATCACAGCCAAGGTTGTATGGCCTCGGTCGCCCAGAGTCCGGGATTGGATTTCTTCAGGGTGGACGGCTCGGACTGTCAGGGCAGCAACACACCGCAGCCTGTCATTGCCGGCCATAGCCCCGCCCACAACCCTGGCCACATGTCGCCTCCTTTCACCGCTCTGACCAATGGCAGCTCAGTGGCGGTCAGTCGCGCCAGCGTTGTCCTGAGCCCGCCCCCCAACCCTAGTCCCAACCCCAACCCCAACACAGGGCTGAACCGCACCGCGCGACCTTTCACCCCTGGCTCCGCCCAATCCCGCTTGTCTGTTGCCCCTGTGCTGTTCCGCCCGCCGCAGCCCAAACCCACCGGTGTAACCACGGTGACCATCTCGCCCCACCACCAGTCGTCGATGCCAGAGGCGAGGAGGGCAGTGTCCAGCGCCTCCCTCTACATATCTCCTCAGAGCGCCAATGGCTCCTGTCCCCTCTCTCCTCCCCCCACGGCCTCCTTCCCACAGCCTCCCTCTGCTCCATGCGCTCCCCAAGCCCCCTTCTCTCCTAACCCCGCCCCCTTCTATCCTAACCACGCCCCATTCTCACACAACCCCGCCCCTTTCTCTCACAACCACACCCATGTATCTTCTAACCACGCCCCATTTCCCCCTCCCCCCACCCCCTTCTCTCCTAACTCGGCCCCATTCGCTCCTAACTCCGCCTCCTTCTCTCCTAACTCTGCCCCCTTCTCGCATAACCCCACCCCCTCCTCTCCTAACTCCACCCCCTTCTCTCCTCCTGTTGCTGCTCAAGGTCCTCCAGTCTATCCGTCACCTGCACCCCCTTTCTCCCCTCCGACCCCCCAGTCTTTTCACTCTTACCTGTCTCCCCCCACCACCGCTGCCCCCCAGCTCCATACCCCCTCCCAGGTCTACATACAGTCCCAGGCTCCTCCCCCTTCCGCTCCGGCTTTCACCAGCGTAGCAAACGGCGTGGCGCCCAACCGCCCCGCGTCCGCGGCAACCGCCTCGCCGGCGTCGCGCGAACAGCGGATTGCGGTGCCAGCCGCTCGCACGGGCATCCTTCAGGACGCCCGTCGCCACAGCGGCGGCAAGAAGAAGCCCATGTTTGCCGAGGTGCAGAACAGGGAGGTCTCCCCGAACCCGGCTCTGCTCTCCATGCTGCAGAGCATCGACCATCCCACAGAGACCGTCCCGGGGCCGGGCCCCATCTCCGCCGTGGTGATGATGACGGGACCCGGGGCCGAGGCCGGGCACGAGTCTGGCCCCGAGGACGACTGGCTGAGGCTGGGCGCGGAGGCCTGCAACTTCCTTCAGTCCCAGCAGCGGGGGACCAGACCTCCGCCGGTGGCCCCCAAGCCCCAGCTGGCGGGGCGGGGCGGCGAGCTGTTCGCCCGTAGGCAGAGCCGGATGGACCGCTACGTGGTGGAGCGCTCCCCGTCGGTGGCCCCCTCGCTCTGCTCCCCTGGGCAGACGCGGCAGGCCTCACCCACCCCCTCCCTCCCGGCCGCTTGGAAGTACTCCCCCAACATCCGAGCTCCTCCGCCCATCAGCTACAACCCCCTCCTCTCACCCTCATGCCCGCCCAGAGCCCAGAAACCACAGAAGGCCGAACCAGCGAGGCCCGTCGCCGGACCTAAAAGAGGCCAGAAGGGGAGCATCAAAGCGGTGGATGTCATGGCCCACCAGCCCTATCAGCTCAACGCCTCTCTCTTCACCTACGGGGGCACCCCGCAGGGCTCCTCCCCCCAGGGGCCGACGAGCACGGCCCACGTCTACGAGGTGAAGCGGTTCTCCACACCCCCTCCCACGGCCACCGGCCCCACCCTGAAGGTCATCGCTCCCCGCTCGGCCACGACACTGGGGGAGCCGCTGTGGCGCTCCGACATCGACGCCTTTCCCCCGACCACACCCGCCGTGCCACCCTACCGGCCCCAGTGGACCTCCACCCCCCTGTCTCCCCCGCCTCCCCCCGCCCCTACAGCGCCCCTCCCCCTGCTCCCCTGCTTCACCCTCTCCTCCTCCGCCACTGCTGCTGCCGCCCACCCACTCCCCCCGATGCCGACCTTCTCCCACCTCCAGCCCCCCAATGCTGGGGCCAACAGGCAGTTTAAGAGCTCCCCAGACCTGAGTCCCCCGGGCGTTGTCGGGGGCCCTCAGTCTGCCCTCCTGACCCAGGTGCCCAGACCCAGGTTCAGCACATCTAACCTGGGTCTGCAGCCCAGCATTTGGCGCCCTGGATCCAATGGCCACTAAAAAGACACCAGACACTAAAAATAATAATAATAATAGTAGTAATAATAATAATAATAAGAATAAGAATATTAAGTATTTTCACAAGGGCAAGAACAGTAAAGCACACATGAAGCAGATAAGACGAGAACAAGTATAAAGCTAGAAAACATCAAATTCCGTTCCAAGAAGGAAAAATATAATCAGGGAAGGTTCAATTATAAAAGTATGTTTTAAGAAGGGACTTCACAGGGAGTTCACAGGCAAGCTGTTCCAAAGCCTCAGGGCCCTGACAGAGAACTGACCACTGACACCGGAGCCTTGGCTGAGATACCAACCAAATTCTGATCTGTCCTTTTGTATGTCAGCACTTTGATCATGATCACATGAATAGTTGGAGTGTTTTTCCTGTGTGGGTTCACATGTGGATCTGTCACCCTCACCACAGCACATAGCAGCACATTGAATTAATCGATACTATATGAAGAGTTCAGATGCAAAAACACTCTAAGCCCATCTAATATTTTTTAATCCTTTATTGGCAATAATTAAATAATTTGTTGTTTTTGGAAGATATTACTTTTTATTCAGTGACACACAGCCTTTTCATTATAATAACGGTGAAAATGTGAAAGCCTAATACATATTTGCAATATTTATAAAGTGTTTTATGTCAATTAAGCCAATTGATACTTTTATTCAGATAGACTTTTTTTGCATCTGAACTCTTCGTATGTCATCTGCTCTACTTTGAGTCACTTATTGTACGTGTTGAATTTATCATCTTTAACTAAGGGGAACACTGTTTTAGGAAATGATACATACTGTGAAAAACGAAGAAAGTGAAAAAGAATAATAGTTGGTAGATTGAACGGCCAGAGATGTAGTGAAGTAAAAACTGTAACAATTACATTTTCTGTAAATATTGTTTGAAAGACAATTATTTTAGTGGGAAAAGTTATATAGAAGGACGTGAAAAAGATAAGTATGTGAAGAGAAAGCAAGATAAAGAAATAGTTTCTGCAAAAATGTTGAAAAGGACAGAAAATAAAGTCACCAATGTTGGTGAACAATATAAGAATCTAGCAATGATGTTTTTGGTGTAAAAGACAACCGCTGTCTAAAACATGATTTAGTCAACATTTGTCATATGAATCCCTTTAGTATTATTAAAACGGTAGGAAATCAGACAGACCTTAAAATGTCACAACTGTGTTATATTTATTGTTTCACTGTACTGTACTGCGTGTGTAGTTCATAATCAGGGTTGGGAAGTAACTCATTACATGAAATCAGTTACTGATTACAAATAAACAGTAACTGTAATCCATTACAGTTTCCAAATAAAATTGTGGAATCAGATTACAGATATTTAAAAATAATGAATGGCATTTCAAAGAACAATGCTTATGCGTTAACTAAAAGTAATGGAAAGTAATACAATATGTTACTATATATAGGTAATTCAAAACTGATTATAATTTTTGTCTGGTAACTAGTCACTGTAACAGACTAAATGTATACAAGTAACCTACCCAACCCTGTTCATAACATAGTTTTAGACAAGATTCCTGTTCCGTTGGTAATGAAATAGTGTAACAGGTCTGTTTTGCTGAGATTTTGTACCACAGAAAAAGGAGCGACTGAATAAAAATAGATGTGACTCACCTTAGCTGTCACTCTATTTCTTCCTGTGTCACCCACATCTCCTAGCTATAGTGCTATCATCTGCCTCCCTCCTTTCCTAGGCTCATGTTATTTATTTATTTACTTCTACCAGCAGGGGGAGGTAATCTCCCAACAAACTTGGCGTAAAGGTTTTGGCAAAAGTTTCAGGGTAATCCGGGAACAGTGAGGATGGCTGCATACTGAATTCATGCTACTTAAACATTTATATATTTTATATATACATTTATAGACTTCATAAATTAATACAATCCAGTTTGATTTGATAACCAGAAAGTAGAAAACTTTAAATAACACAGGCACAGTTGGTGCATGCTTGCTAAAAAACCGGACACCATCCCTAAATGATAACATGATAACAGGCTTAGAATTGTATTATTTTTATTATTTTTTTATTAACATATAGACTATTGAATATCCATCCATCCATCCATCTTCTCCCGCTTATCCGGAGTCGGGTCGCGGGGGCAGCAGCTTCAGCAAGGGACC
>JAODTR010032706.1:0-14124 GCA_025399935.1 Amblyopsis rosae | reverse complement strand
GCACAACATTAGCTTACACACACCCCACATACGGTAACGGACCTGACACTGCACAACATTAGCTTACACACAACCTATACATACGATAATGGATCTAACACTGCACATTAGCTTAAGCCTTACACAAACCCCACATACGGTAAGTCAGTATCACGCAGCACTTATTAACATTGTTGCCTTAACATCAGTTTGGGCTGACAATGATCAACAATGTTGCACCCCTGGTCATATTCCAGGAAGTGAAAGTCAAAGAATGTCCACTTTTCCAAAACAGCTGGAACCATTAAATGCTGTGTTTGTTCCGCCATCAGCTACATAACATTAGTAACTGCAAATAAATATGTAATAATCGGATGTAGTGATTTTCTATATATTTTTATAAAATATCCTGTCCAAATATAGAGGATCAATTTCAGAGACAATTTTGAGCATACATGATGATTATGTATGTGTGTGTGTGTGTGTGTGTGTGTGGGTGTGGGTGTGGGTGTGGGTGTGGGTGTGTGTGTGTGTGTGTGTGTGTTAGATTCTTGAATGTAAGCGGTTGCCAGGCGGTAACAGATACGGGCATCCAGTCTGTGGCCCTGGGCTGCAGAGGGCTTCAACATCTGGATGTGAGCTCCTCTGGAACCGGAAACAGAGGGTTTGGAGACACACACAATACCCGTTAATTTATTTAATTTAGATTTTTAAATCGTACATCAGGCATGGTTTAGAAGAGATGTTTATGATAGTATGTCCATATTCTGTTGCTAGCTCAACATGTTATACAGAGGACAACACTGCCACACTCTGGCCACAACTGTACATATCCTATAGCTAAACACTTGTCAACACATATTTTACTCTTGACTTAAATTCAACTAAGTGGTTCTGTACATCAAATGACATTACATGCTATCCCATAATAGAATGTAATGTTAATAATAACAAATCATAATAATAATGATTTGCTAAATGTGTTTTTGTGTGTCAGCAGGGTAGCTCTGCTAGCCAATTACTGCAATAAAAACCTCCTTACTGTCAAGTTAAGCTTCTGCCACATCAGCCTTGAAAATATCCTCAAACTCTGCGGCCGTTGCTTAAGGTAAACACACACACACACACACACACACACTCACACATACACACACACTCACAAGCTCACACGAGCAATCGCACATGAACATGCACACACACACACACACACACACACACACACACACACACATATACAGCATACACTGTATATCAGTTGATATCCAGAGAAAATCATTACAGAAAATTACGTTTTAGCTATGATTTGATGGTAAACCTAGTGTGTGTGGATTGTTAAGATTAAAAAAAGTTTTTATAGCACATACAACTTAGAACACCATAGTTTGGCATCTTTACTCTTCTCATTACATTCTGGGATGTCCCTTATTTTAGTCAGAAAATAACCCAAAGGCATTGAGTTTTAATGGTTTCCTCATATTACTCACACAGACTGTTTGACTTTGACTCTCTCCCTCTCTTTACATGTGTACAGACTGAGGCTACTCCATCTGTACGGCTGTGCCCATCTTCCCACAGAGAGCCAGGTCAGAGAGGTCAATGGTCTTGTTAAAGTGTGTCCCCTGCGATGACAATCAAGCCATAATTATGTTTGGTATGTCGGTCGGTGTCACCGGTGATAGTTTGAATGTTTGTCTTCTGTCATAGCAAGCCAACTAACATACGCTAACAAACAGAACAAATGAACGGCAAGTTCAAACTGACTGATGTTTCAAAACCAGCACTGCGTGTTACAAATGAAGATGAATTAAAAATCTGTATGACTGTGTGTCTGTCTACATGCTTGATTGGGGGAAGATCTGGGTTTGTTTACAACATGTTAGTAGAATATAGCATGACACTGTAGTCTTCACATTTTAACTGTTTCTTCAGATCTGATCTGGACCATTTTACAGGGCGTAATTTACAGTGGTAATAAATGTGGGGTTCTTTCTTCATACAATTAGTTACATAGTCCTATAAGTCACAACCAACCAAAAACATACTTATTTATACTTTCACATGTGATGACTGTGAGAAAGGTGGGTCTTTTGGAAATTTGGAGCATTGGAACTCCAATAACCAAAGCCAATAACCTCCTGAGATCCATATTTACATGAAAAGGCACGTGGTCAGCTGAGGTTATAGCCTGCTGTATTAGTCTCTAATTTCTAGGAAAAACTTGTTTGAAAAATTGGGCAATGATAAATATTTGGAAAGTTTATTCAGCCAATATGGATGGTGCAAAAACTGTGCATTGGCCCTGAGCCCAGACCATTGTTTACCTATGCAAACTAGAGGGAGGAGAGAGAGAGGGAGAGAGAGGAAAAAGAGAGAGAGATCATGCGTAAGCTTACCTGACCGCATAGCTGCCAACTCCAACTGTTTTCCACCATCTGGAATACCAGAAGAAAATGTCGACACACGGCCACATGAGCATTTTAGAGAAACCGCAGCATATGGGGATTGACAATTGAGCGTTTTTTTTGTGTGTGAATATTTTTATTCCTGACTTTTTGGTTACTGGGATCAAGATTAGCCAAGCCTACTTGACACACGGGCGCTTTTTTTGTGGTCGTTTAGTGTGGTGGTCACTGTATAGGACCCATTAAACGTTTTTTCATTGTAAGAAGTGAGCCGTCGTCCCGTGAGGCGCCCTCGCTACACTACAGGGCAATGGGCATGAGTTCTCCGGAGCATGATAGACTGAGTGCTCTCTTCCACGCCTACGATGTGAACCATTCGGGGCAGATTGAAAAAAGCGAATTCAACACCCTCTGCTCGGAGCTACACGTCTCGCTAGCCGAGGCAGAGCGAATATTCGACCGACTAGACGTCGACAAAGACGGCACCGTCACTTTGGAGGACTTCATCGCCGGCTTCCAGGTGCGATACGACGAGGACATGGAGACGGAGAGCGGGGACGTCTCCGCCGCCTGGGATGATTTCCAGAGACGGTTGGGGGACCAGGCCAAGTACATACCCAGGTGAGACACCTGTGGATAGTTTGTGACTGGATGATCAAGGCTAGATATTTCTTTCTTTATGGCTTTATATTTTTAAGGTAGGCTGCACTATACAACTTTTAGAATAGCGTGCCGTCAAATTTAGCCTAAACATCAATTTAGTAGGAAAAATGAGAGTAGCATCCTTTCAACGTTTGCTCATTATTAGGAGCTAGATTATCTTAACATATAACATATAGGCTATGCCTAAATTAGAAAAATAGGCAGATTGCAGAAGGATAAGAATATAAGCCTACACAATGTGCAAGCTATCTCAATAACTATTTTTGCACCAAGTCTTCATACTACAAAGTCTATGTAGTACAACGTAACACCGACACACAGGTAACCATTTGTAGACAAACCAATCGATAGATCATTTTACAGTGACAACGTGTGTAGTATACTTTACACGTTTGTGTGTTACTGGGGCCCTGGGGTATTGAATGTGGCCCATTCTCTGCTGCCATGCTGTCGCATCAGAAACATCATGGTGACGTCGTGCATAACACAGATCAATACACTCCCTTGTCTACAGGTGGACTCATTCCTTGCTATATTATTCATCATCTGACAGCAGATTTGGAAAACACACTTGTTAATTTGCAAGCAATAGAAAGATGTAGATCACTGAAATATATTTTTGCCAGTTTAGTCTCTTATCCCTGAATATGTTATTAGATGTTAGATATATTCCATGTATACCAATTAGGCCTAGTGCCATAAGTGGTTCAGTGTTATATAACATCTGGAGAGTCTTGTAGATTAAATGGTATAGTGTGAGATTATTATGTCTCAACGAGAGCGAGATATTTTTGCACAAAGAAAATCCAAAGACAGCTTTCAGTGTATTGGTATATGGTGCCATATGTGTATTGGTATTGGTGCCCACTGCCTAGTTGCCCATAGAATTTACTGTTATATTTTTGCTTCAGATCACAGCTTGAAACAGTCATTTGTGTGGGTGGCTGGAGGGGTGTAAGAATGTGTGTGAGCCTATAACATGTAGCAGGAAAGGTAGAGAGCAGTTCCCCACTAGTCAGCACTGGTGCTCAGAATCATTCTTATATTGCCAGTTTCTTCCGCAAAAGTAATTCTGGAAACAAATAATAGTGTTCATTTTAAGTTGAGAACAACTCTGATTTACTTTACAATAAAACCCAGATTATGATATTTAAAACATCCTTAAAAAGACTTGTGGCCTGTTGGCACTGCTGTTGAAAAGGAATGCTGGTCATGAAAAGAGGGGGCTTTTAGTGTTCTTTGTTTTCCCTGGGAATTTGGTTACATGATTTTTCACTTGACCAACTTTAGTGTAACCAACAGTGTTGGCCAAGTTCCTCAGCAATTGTACTAAGTTACTATTGACTTATTACTCCTTCAAAAAGTAACATGGTTCTCAGTGCCTGATGCGCGTTTGCCTGTGTATCTCTACACCTGTGTGACGTACAGCAGGCTTCTCAAGCAAGCTGTGCCTCGTGCTATTGACAGAAGGACTGCAGTGTCAACACACTTGAGGATTATATTGCTCTGTCACCGTCCCAGTAGCTTCTTATGATCCACCTTTGACGCAAAAGGCCTTGCCATTCAAAAAAAAAGAGATTATAAAGAATACAGTACATAATAATACAAACATAAATTAGTTTAGTTACAAGCTAGTTTGGTTAGGTGAATGTCATCTATGTATCTATACTGTATCACACTAATGGTACTATGTTACATTATTATACAGAAGAAGCACTACATATTTCAAGCCCCAACAATCTCCATTAGAGAATATGCCATATAGCTAATAGGAATAACACAATATACTGTACAATATTAATATTTCAATATCATCTTGTTTTGGATGAACTGCACTTGTATCTACATTACTTTCTGTACAGGATCCTGTGTGTCATCCTGTACAGTACTTTGATGATTTATGTATTATTATTATTATTATTATTATTATTATTATTATTATTATTGTTCTATTAAGTATTTTAATGTGTATTCCACCTTTTTATGGTTTTCTGCCATTTTCTGTTTGTTGACAATGCATTATACTGTGAATAACTTTGTGACTGCTGTCTGTGAAGGGTGCTACACAAATAAACATTACTTACTTGCTTACTTACTTACATTACAGCAGCAACATTACAGCACCAAGATTGAATAGTCCCAATCCCTTTAATTGACATAATAGTGTAATAATAGTTTTTTCATCCATCTTAATGTGGTGTGATAGAACATAACACAGCCATGCTATGGTGTGGCTGAAACATCAACTTCACGTTTCAACGAACATACAGAACCTGCTGTACATACTGTACATACATCCTGTACACACACACACCACCACCACACCTACACATGCCATTGTAAAACATCCTAAATATAGTAAAACATCCATAGCAGCCATAGCAAAAACAGGCACAATAAAGCGTCCATAATCATGGAAGATGGTGGTGTTGTTGCAGGAGGGAGCAGGCAGCCACGCTCTACCAGAACGTCAGCCTGACCGAGCCCCGGCTGGTTCACCAACTGGAGAGGGTCATCATGAACTTCCTCAGAGAGATCAGACAGCACAGCTCTGAGATGGAGAACCTGGCCTTGGCGGTGAAGCGGTGGGAGGAATATGCGCGCACGCACACACTGTGCGGCGTCGTCCTGTAGTCCTGTAGTCTGTAGGATCTGATCAACATGAATGAACAAATCATCGGTCTGTTGGTTTAGCATTTTGTTGTGTGTGCGTGTGTGCGTAGAGCGCAGGACCAAGCTGTTATGCAACTCAGTGAGATGGAAGAAGAGATGGACCACCGCGTTCACGCTGCAGAGAAAAAGACACAGCAGCAGGTGGGAAGCACGAACGCACACCATGCACAGCAAAGCTGACTGGGACAAGACCTTGCCCATTGCTCAGTGAATAATGACTTGCTTATTTTCTCATTCAATTACATAATAACTTACATATTATTTAATGAAAGAAATACAGTACGTGTGTGTATGTATAGGCTGCACACAAACACACACACATATTTGTCTCAATTATTTTTTATGATTTATTTTCCTGTGGTCTGATCCATGGCGGTGCCTTTATATGTGTTGGTCAGTGCGATACGCAGGGTGGGTCTTGTCAACACTTCTCTCATGTCAAATAACACAGTATCAGGTACCTCATAATATACTTGACACACCTAGCAGTCAGGCATAACTCTCACCATGTCACACATGTGCCTGTATTTTACAGGTAACGATAAATGATTGAGTTTTATTTTAATTATATTTATAGAGTATCATAAGACTTCCTGTAAACCGAAGGTGCGATATTCCACCAGACATGTTAATTTGTAACCAAACCGGGTCAGGAAGCTATTATTTATTCAGGTAATGAAAAGCTATTTGTATCATCTGACTTGTGGTGAACAGTTTCAAGTGTAACTTCACCCTAGCTCAGGGCCTTGATTAAAAAAATGCTAAAACGTAGTCAAGGAGCTGAGTGAGGGGAGGAGGGACTGCAGAGATGGGGGAACCATTAATATTACGTTCATGTTTAAAGTAAGTACGAATTTGATAAGAAATTGAATTTATCATTTGCAGCATTGATGTGTCTCACAATTCAGTCCTATTTATCACAACAACAACAACATACAATTCATGGTGTAGTTGCTCTTTCCTGGTTTAGTTCTAGCCTTGAATCCAGAGAATCACAAAGATATTATACAGTAACACAATGCAGTTGGGCCAAAAGACGAGAAAATAAACAAAATACATCTCGAAATTGGACAGTAAACTATGGTACATTTTTGTATACAATTTTTATATTAACAAATACAATAAATATACTTATTAGCACATGCTGCACATCATACATATATTTAAAGTATCTGCAGATTACAGTAGATAAAAAAATATATATATTTCATATTAACCATCAAAAATATTTCCATTCCAACAATTTCCATATGTGCGAAGACAATTACTGTAAATAAAATTACATTTCATGTTAATTTAGCTGGACTGGCTTAGAAAGAGATACTGTAATTTAGCCTATACGAGCTAAATATACTAACTCATACAGTAGTTCTATGGATAGATCGGTTTCATTTATTTAACGTACAGTACAAATAAAGGTGCCACAGTGTTTCTGAACACCTTGTCCTAATCTATGAGAAATCATGGAGAATGGAGGTTATTTTTTTCCAAACCCTGTGTTATCAACCATTGTGCGCGCGCGTGCGTGTGTGCATGTGTGTGTCCATGGGCCTGCGTACAGTATGTGTGCAGTCTTATGTAAGTATACCTCATCAGCCAGGTTAAATCTAGAGCCGGTGTTTGGTTGTCTAGTCTAGAGCACAGTCACCTGCATTCCCTCCCACGGTGACACATCCACTGAAATGCACTCAGTGTAAGTGACTGCTTCTGTGTCGGGCTTCCCTCATTTAGTTTGTGTTCAGCATGTAGCTATGATGTCAAGTAAGCCCGGATGGTAAATTGTATGTTGGCGAGACTTTAACATTACTGTATATTCCTTGGCTCTTGTAACATACCTTAGGGCTTATCACAAAAGCATGTGTTGTGATAGAGCACTCAAACACACGTGCACATACACACACACACACACACACACACACACACACACGCACACACAATGTTTCCACTGGTCTATGAAAACATTAGTCGAATGCATCACACACACAGACAGACACGCAATTTCACAGCAAACAGAGGATTAATGGTTGTATATAATTTATATCTATACATATTACTAATTACATATTTTAGAGTTGTCTTTTTTTAAATCCTTCTTTCAAACTAAATAAAAGAATTTATAGTAAAGAGTTACAGAATACAATGTCTGATGTTTATGTCTGTATCTGTGTGTGTGTGTGTGTGTGCCTGTATCTGTGTCTGTACCTGTGTGTGTGTGTGTGTGTGTGTGTGTGTAGGAAGCTAAGCGAACAGAGACCGCTCTCAATGAGTTGCGGCAGAGATACGAGACAGAGGTGTGTGAGTTGCAGTGCAAGATACAGCGGATGCAGGTGGTAAGTGTTTTATTAGACTGTATATCGTTGTAAGTACGACAACATACAAACCTTCCACTATAGCTCACAGTGTATGAGAGTGTAAGACGAGCCATGTCAGAGAGCCATTGATTTATGGTAGTTTATAATAACAACCCTAAATCTATTATGTTTATGTATCCTGATCGACATTTAATTTGAAAGCAGGTTGCGTAAGGACTCTTTGGTTGACCCATTAATATCTGCGCACTGGTGCGTTCGAGGGCCATGCACTGTAATGTGTCTTCAACATAAGAGCATTACATTTACAAAATGATTATTAGTGTGCGTGCGTGTGTGTTTGTGGAAAACATCCGTCACAGTGGTGACAGACATATGGCACTCCTGAAGTGCACGTCATACAGTATGGTACGCCGAACGAAACCAGCTTTCTATTGGCTTTGAGTTATTGAAGTGATTCCATGCACACACAATATAAATTCTCAGCAGGAATATGTGTTCTTGTGGCCCTTCAGTGTTCGGTTGAGCTGGGTGAAAAAAAAAGCCAATTCACTCAGTAAAGATGTTACACTCACCCTAGGCCAGATATGCAGTATATGGAGCTGTTATAGATATGTTTGTGTGACCACATATTTGTGTCTGGATAATAAACAGTAACAAGTATGGTAAATGTTCCTCCTCCAGATTGAAGAGAAGTATAACAATATTAGCACAAAGGACGAGAGTGCGTCCCTGAAAAAGAAGATCTATGAGCTCACACTGGTGAGGCAGTGTCTACGACCCAGTCATATTTCATGGCTCCCTGGGCCTGAGAACACCTCTCAATTGTCCTCTCAACCTCCCCATGCCTGTAGGAGAACCAGAGGCTTAAACAGGAGCTGATGAAGTCTCAGACCAATGTTGCCTGTCTGCAGAGTGAGATGGACTCACTGAAGACGGAGCTGACTGACCACAGCATTAACTCTGAACAGTGAGTCAGCATCATTGGCCTGCTGGCTGGCTTTACAGGCGTGCAGTGTTTGATAGAGATTATTTCTATGGTTAGTTTGGAGAAAAGACCTAATGGGGATCTCATAAAAACATATGTTCCTTATTTACGTCGGGAATTGCCCTTATGTTTGAAACCATCCTTAGTGATTTGTTTGAAACCTGTAGTCTACCCCTACCCCTCTTCTCCCCCTTTTCTCTACTCCCCCTCCCAAAGCTCCCTCTACAGGCTGTGTTTCAAACGTAAACAGTGACTTGGCCCTGAACTCTGAGTCAAGGACTGTACCTTTAAAGCAGCTAGTGGTTATAAAAAACTATCTACTACCACTAGCATCAGTGGCAGTAGTAGCAGGTTGTAATAAGAGAGCAGGAGACAAGGAGAGCGAGAGAGAGAGAGAGAGAGAGAGCTATAGGCCACACCCCCTCCAGTGTTTGACAGACAGACGGTGCCCCGGGCTGTTTTTTTTTCCCAGCTGAAACAGGATATCCTGGTGTGACTTCACATACACACAATGACTCCCTCAACAGGGTTGCCTAGCAACTGGGCAAGGAGATACTCTCTTTCCCCTTTGGACGGTCTTATTGGGGTACAGTTATATCGTGTTTTATTATTATCGTGTAATATTCAGAGCAGTGAGCTCGTTTTATTTATATTCCTTATATAATATGTGAATTTACACATATGTAAATACTTTATAACACCTGGGCAAGTATCAAACCCAACCCAGAAATGCAAATAGAATGCAAACAGCAGTGCTTCAGTAAAGTATTTATAACCGCTATTCTTGTTTGTATTTATTGATTGATTTGTTTATTTTTTATGTTTCAGTTTAATTCAGTCTGCACTCACTCTTGGTATTGGGACTAAAAAGAACATACAGTATAGTTAAGTCATTTTAAGTGTGCTTGTAAAAGCCATTCTTATTATGACCTAGGGAGGAGCTATTATTTAAAATCCTCATATCATAGTTGGCTGTTTTATTGTTCTTCTGTGAGATGTGAGGTGGACAACACAGCCTGCTTGTGTTATACATATTAGTTCAGTGTAATGTGGATGATTGCAACTTACGCTATACTGTGGCACGGTAATGATTGTGTTCTCAAGGTGCAATTTACTGACACTAGACGCATAACATTAGAAAATGTAATAGTTGTAGACGGCGCTGTCTAACTTAATCAAGACTCGCATACTTGACAAGAGAGGTATTTCGATTGACGTGCACAATGACCAACTACATAACTCAATGACAAATTTGGATGTTAAACTTACTGAGGATTTTGTTGGGAAAATAAATGGCAAGAGTTTGGCTGTTTGCACGTTCTGTTAAATAAGTAGGCTATAGTTACTGCTTTATATAAATGTAAAGCCTAAAATTAGTAAATAATGAACTGCGCTAGCATTGTGTCAGAATTACGTGTAGTCTTGTGAGTGACACTGACAGCCAATTAAAATCTACTACCTCAGTTCCTCAGTACTCCTTAGTATTTGCACCAAAAACAGCTATCAAACAGCTTTTAGCATATGAGATAACTTTAACATGTTTCTGAAACAAAATGTAACGCATTTGCAACAATGGCTCTATAATGTAGAGTGGCATAATACTTGTACAGTATGTGCGCTGTAGAATTCAGTGTCCAGTGTTTGCTGTATAGTATAGTGCAGAGCCATGTAGAGAGACTCCAATGGACCGTTTTTTCACAGCAACGGAGCCTCAAAATAGTTCCCGGAAGTTACCCTAAATACTAAAAGTACCCTGTAAATTATAATTGAAATGTAAATCTTTGCATTTATTGACTACTCACTACCCAAAAATTTAGTTACATATCTGTATATATATATTCAAATTGCCCACCAAGCAGTTCCTGGAACTATTTTGCCATAAATTTGTGACCGTTGAAATTTTCGAACTTCCGTTGGCGTAACTCTGTTCTTTCCATGGCTCTGGTACAGTGTATTGTTCCTGTGTTGTGTATGCAGAGATGAGGTGATCATGAAGCACTTCTCTGACGAGAGAGACATCCTGGAGGGGCAGATAGCGGTTCTACAGTATGTATGCAAAATCTCCCCCACTCTCTCACACACGTGAATGCACACACACATACATTGACATTGAATCTTGGTTGGAGAAATGATAGTTATACGAAATATCAACATTCCAAACTGTCATTATGTAATGCCGCTGTGTGTGTGTGTGTGTGTGTTTGTGTGTGTGTGTGCGTGTGTGTGTGTGTATGTGGGTGCAGGTCAGCCAACAGAAAACTACACGATACCAATGACAGCCTAAGATGTACACTGGAGAAGTACAGCAAGGTTAGAACCACAAATCTCTCTCTCTCTCTCTCTCTCTCTCTCTCTCTCTCTCTCTCTCTCTCTCTCTCTCTCTCTCTCTCATTCTGTGCGGCGAACACCGCTGGCGGAGCTGCGGAGGGATGTTGTTTTGATTAGAGCTGGAGGTTAGCAAGCGTTCTGGAGAATAGCTAACGCTGCCTTTACATCTCCCAGCCAGGTAGCAGTCCGTCTCCAGTGGACACGAGGAACAGAAGCATGAATAAAAGTGTCTGCTGTACAACCCAGTACACCATGAGTGACAGGTGAGACCCACATGGGAGCCCATGCCATATAACTTTACTTTTTATGAGACAAAGTTGTCTTGTATCATTCAATATTGTTAAAATGCATGTATTCTATGTGTTAATATTACTAATATATAATAGTAATGTAATATATAACTACTATCTTTATTTTATTTTAATGGCTACAGTGCCATTTAACATGTTTTTGCTTAATATTTTTTAACAACCACACTTCCTTCTTCCAAAGGTTAATCCCAGAAATGCACAATTAGGTACTGGCCTAACAGGAAATGCTGTCAAAAACGGTAATATCCGTGTAATATCTCTGAGCTCAGGTAACCTTTCACAAAGCTTAACTGAGCTCAGGTGTCCCTTAGACAAAATGAAAATGCAGTTTCTTGACAATGGTGTTAAATTGCAGACTAAATAAAGCAAGCAAAACAAACAATCATTAAACAGGTGTGTCCTTCAGAAATCGGTTTTGCTTAGATATATAAAACTTGAGTAACAACAATAACTCAGCAATGCTTCACTACTACAGTATTTGCCCTGAACAATTCATTGTGTGTATTAAATTACACAACAGTGTAGCAATGTAGAAAATATTTAAGACATACATTTTTATGGTCCCTTCAGGTTTATTCACTGATAAATAGATTTGCAGACTTCTGTGCTTTTGGAAGTGTGACACTGCACCCGTACAGCTCACGCTACCACGCATGGCCGGTCAGTTTGCAGCAGAAACACCGTCGCCTGACTCGCCTCACATTAACACCCATTTACTGGGCAATGTTTTGATGCAATCCGTAGATCTCCCCATTAACGTGCATGGAACACTGGGTTGTTTTAGTCTGCAAAAAGGAGTAAAGTACAAACCTGACACACCAGATGGTCTGTCACACACAACCATATGGGGATGCATACATTGAAGCTGTATTTAAAGGGTAGGCACTTTCAATAAATACATGGCAGGTGATTCCACAAACCTGTGAACCAACAGAACCAGTTCTTAAATCAACTCTTGCGGACAGTCGGGAGAAGAGAGAAAACATATTTTCCATTGAGAAAGGCCTTAAGTGCTGTTCTTTGCTCTGCTGTTATTGCAGCGTTAACCTCTGTAGGAACCGCCATTGTTGTTTTAGTTGTTTTCAAGTCGCTTTCGCCACACCTAAACCACGCCCGTAGCTGCCAGTACGACGTTGATTGTTCAAATACACGGTTGACCGCACTAATGCGCAGGTTGACCTCATGTTGTTGACCTCATGGTGTTGGCTTCATGTTGTTGACCTGTTGACCTCATGGTGTTGACCTGTACCTCATGTTGTTGACCTCATGGTGTTGACCTGTTGACCTCATGGTGTTCACCTCATGGTGTTAGCTTCATGTTCTTGACCTGTTGACCTCATTGTGTTGACCTGTACCTCATGGTGTTGACCTCATGGTGTTGACCTGCACCTCATGGTGTTGACCTGTACCTCATGGTGTTGACCTGCACCTCATTCTGTTGACCTCATGGTGTTGACCTGTACCTCGTGGTGTTGACCTCATGGTGTTGACCTGTACCTTATGGTGTTGACCTGTACCTCATGGTGTTGACCTGCACCTCATTGTGTTGACCTCATGGTGTTGACCTGTGCCTCATGGTGTTGACCTCATGGTGTTGACCTCATGGTGTTGACCTGCACCTCATTGTGTTGACCTCATGGTGTTGACCTCATGGTGCTGACCTGTACCTCGTGGTGTTGACCTCATGGTGTTGACCTGTACCTTATGGTGTTGACCTGTACCTCATGGTGTTGACCTGCACCTCATTGTGTTGACCTCATGGTGTTGACCTGTGCCTCATGGTGTTGACCTCATGGTGTTGACCTGCACCTCATTGTGTTGACCTCATGGTGTTGACCTCATGGTGTTGACCTGTACCTCGTGGTGTTGACCTCATGGTGTTGACCTGTACCTCATGGTGTTGACCTGCACCTCATGGTGTTGACCTCATGGTGTTGACCTTCCAGGGGGTGGGGGGGTATGTGTCAGCGTCTCCCCCAGGTGTTGCCGGCACACAGAGGAGGAGCCGCCGTACGGCCGCAGGCCTGACTGTGACGCCCTGGCCCTGGCCATGTGTGACCCGGGCCTGAGGCGCAGGCTCAGCAGCGAGTGTGAGGAGGACAGCCTGCCCGAGAGCTACATGGACAGCGGGCTGTCCACGCTCAGGGGCTCCCACGGGGGCTACGACTCCGAGCAGGAGACCTTGAAGGCTCAGGAGGAGGAGGAGGAGGAGGATGAGCAGAGGAGGGGTGGGAAGAGAAGGGAGCATGACAAGGAGGACAGCATGATGGGGGACGTCTTGGAGGCCGATGTAAGATGGGAGGTGCTGCTGTGTGTCTACCGTTCCACGTCATCACGTTTACCAGATTACATACGTACTGTTTAGCCTAGCTAATATAATACACTAAATAACGTTTATTATTATTATTATTATTATTTTATTTTTATTTTTATTATTATTATAATGTTTACCAGATTACATTAGCCTAGCT
>JAODTR010032695.1:0-21437 GCA_025399935.1 Amblyopsis rosae | reverse complement strand
CACATGCATAGACATGCACACACATATACAATATATATATATATATATATATATACACACATGCATAGACATGCACAGATATGCAATCATACACGCACACACACAAATATATATACTGTACATACGCACGCATACATACGCATGCACCCACACACACACATACACACATGCACGCACACACACTCACACAAAAAGACACACACGCACACATGCTTGCATACTTATGCGTCGCGCTCGCCCAAATGCTCAAACACATACACACACACATTATTGTTGTTGATAAACCACGCACACACACACACACACACACACAACATTGTTGTCGATAAACCACGCGCACGCATGCACACGCGCACACACAAACACATGCACACACACACATGCACACACCTTCACACAGACAAGTCTGCATTTTCGTTCAGGCTCACAGCCCCATCTGTCTCTCCCCCAGGTAAGAAGGTGTTTTACCCCGTGCTCTTCAGCCAGTACAACCCCACCCTCATTTATGGAAGCTCTGACCACATCCCACCAGTGGAGCAACAGCTGGTAAGGCATCACCATTATCTGCTATTGTACAGCAGTGGTTCTTGAAAGGGGGTCGCAAGACACAGCAGAGGGGGTCACTAGAACATTTTCAGAAATTAAACAAAATGTTTGAATTATTAGAAATATATTTTAGACATAATTGTTAGTAGCAGTACTACAGTTTACACAATACTTTGATATATTCTATACACAGTATACTCCCACAGCTCGGTAGCTCTATCCGGAGGTCACAAAGTCACAAACGTTTTGTTCTCGCAGGTAATCAAGAAGGACACAGGATTCTGGAGGGATTTTGGTTTCGGCATGACATGCCAATACAGATCGGACTTTCTCAACATAGGTAATGTGAACTCATGCAGCACAACACTATGGTGCACGTGGATGCCAAACAAGTATGAGAGCGGTGCTCTGGCAGTTTTCCTCATGTTTAGCCCAGGAGCACCGCCCACCAAGGAAATCATCCTGTGAGAGAGCGGCGGAGAAAATCTAACTTTACACACGTCAACTTCCAAAGAATAAATGTGGCATGGAGAGAAGAATAGTCATAGGCATGTAGTTCTCAGAGGAGGACATGTCAGTCCCAAGTAGACATCCATATCACTTAGAAGTGACCTTGTGGAGCCAGGCTGGATTTCAGAGTCATAACAGAATCTTCTGTGCTTTAGGGTAAAAAGTGAGGCACAAGAAATACAGTCTACTGCAAATACAGTTTTTTTTTCATTACATACATATATTTTCTTCCACACTGAAGCACAAATCAAAAGAAACAGACCCAGCCATAGCATTAGGTGAACAGCATTAGGCGAGCTTGCAAATCCTCATCTTTATAAATGCAGTTTAAAACATATTTACTCTCAGGAACGCTTATTGTCATAGCTCTTGACACAGTTGTGCCAACACACACTGAACCAGATACTGTAATATGTAGAGCAGATTGTATTAATGAAAACATGGTTATTTCAATGTTTTGCACTACGATATCAAATCTACGTGATAATATAAGTAAGCAAAGTTGATTTATACAGCACATTTCACAGTCAAGAGAGGGGTCACACCGTTCTTTACAATACAAATCAACAGAATAACAACAAGATGCACATTGTAAGATACAAATACAATAGACGTGGAAAAAAGACTCCATATTGCTGTAATGAACAGATGCACGTAAGCAACCTTTGCGCCCTATATATCCTCCAGGAGGGTTTGACGTCGACATTAAGGGCTGGGGCGGTGAAGACGTCCACCTCTACAGGAAGTACCTCCACAGCAACATGCTGGTGGTCCGCGCTCCTTCGCGGGGCCTGTTCCACCTGTGGCACGAGAAACGCTGCGCTGACCAGCTGCCCCCGGACCAGTACCGCATGTGCATGCAGTCCAAAGCCATGAACGAGGCATCGCACGCACAGATGGGCATGCTCTTCTTCCGACATGAAATCGAAGCACACCTGCGGAAGCAAAAGCAGCAAAGCTCCGACCCTAAAAAGACTTGAAAATGACAAATTACTGAACACAGCAATGCTGACGCATTCAAACGCATTATCGTGTAACGTAATGACGTGACTATGTTGCCACAACAAGAAAGAAGAGCATTGCCTGTCTGTGTTGAGGAGACTAATAGCTTAAGGCTGTTATCTGCCTTAAGGAAGCACATACCTAATGATACACATTGGTGGTATATATGTACTGGGCCTACTACAGTACTGGGCACACATGAGCCTGACCATTTAAGCTTCTGCTAAGCCTTTCAAGAATTGCACGAGTGAAAGAAAACTGTAAGAAGGCCCTTAAGGATCAAATAATTTGTTTACGAATGAAAAAAAACAAAACGTAATATATATTTTTTTATATATTAAACAATGTGCCTTGTAGAACGTTTATTTCTCCACGAGGGCCAATGAAAAATGCTAATTTTACATTTTTACTCTGTGTAGACTACTAGAGCCCCCTAGTGGACTGAAAGATAAAGGGACTGTAAAAATGAAGGACCAATTCCTAAGTCTGCAGGTGCATTGTAAAACGATTGTATGAATTATTTATCTTTAAATATGTTTATTTGGATTCCTGTGTTTCTTTTATGATTTAGATTAAGTTTATGTTTGTTTATCTAATTTTACAAACATGTCTCTCATATCTTGAGAGATGTCATATTTATCAGTATTATTATGTGGGCCATTTCATAATGTACCAATTCAAACTAAGAGGTATTTAGTGAATTATTGTGCAGATAAAACAGTTTTCTCTAACCTTGGGTTATGAATGGTATGTTAGTCTTAAATACTGTTTATTACTTTAGAAAAGGTATATTAATTTAACCCAACTGTAGTACATTTTCTCATACACTTCCCACACAAACAAAACATTAATAAAGTAAATGCTGAGGACTTTTAAATAAGTAGTAACTTTTCTATTTGTTGCCCTGTAATACTGACAATGACTTTCCAATGAAGTCTGCATGAGTATATTGAAAACATTTATTTTCCTGTTCTGTCCACGGGTGCATATAGTCCAGTGATACAATACTGTACCTGTTAACAACTCTCAGATTTCTATTTTTTGTTTTGTTTGTCTTTTAAGAATCAACAATTCAATCAATTTGTTCACCAACTGTTTCACTAACAGATATATTCCCTGCCTTGACTCCTATTACAGCACTTATTCGTCCAGTTGTACCTATTGACCAAAGCTAAGAAATGACAGGAGGCACTTTCAGATTTTTTTTTTCTCTTGAAATGTAATAAACATTTATGGTTTTGTTCTGACTATTAATAAAATATGTTTCCTTGCAAATATTTGAATTAATCTACCTTACTTTTCTTCTATATATATAGCCTGGCAAGACCATGCTGATCATGTGATGTCTTCCACTCTGCATCAGTGAAAATCTCAATTCAAAGTAGTTTGTCCAACAGGTGTCAATCAAATCAAGTGATTGAAACTCCTTCAACTAAGGGCATGACATATTTGATAGGATTTTTTTTTTATCCCTAGTGAATGTATGCAGAGTTAAGACCATTAATGTTAATATGGTTAAAAATATAATGCTCTTTAACTGCTATTGAGTTACAAACACGTGTATTCAATCATGTAATAACACATGTAGCCTATACTACAATCATGTAGGGCAGGCCTTGGTCTTGATTGATAATGTACATTTGACTAAATAGCCTAACGGGCATTGTATGGAAGCCGAGTTCTTTATTAACATGCCTATGTTGTCATGCTTTTAATGAAAGCTTGATCAGCCTTAAAAGCTCAAATTAAAACACAACAAGAAGAGATCTCTTTATAATCTACCAATTGTGTAGAATTGCAGCCTACACACTATGACTTGTCTTATAACTACAGACAAACGGCTAGTGATGAACCAGTGTTTCGCGTTTGTGACCTGTAGATGTCAGCATCATTCCACAAACACTGACATACAAATTTCTGAATAGGGCAAAGTTTACTTCTATTTATGAAGCAATGCACATCATAGGCATATGTACATAGGCATATGTAGATATGTTTATGTTCAGTTAGGTAAGCACACTGGTCTCCCCACTCCTCCACATATTCAGTATTATTCCACTATTCAGTTATCTAAATAGGCATATATGCTGCCCAACAGACACGTATGGTATAAATATTTTCACGTGACGTCATTGCGTCACGTAGGCCTATGTTAAATTCGTGTTTTTTTAGTAAGGGCAGGGTATGGGTTTACCCAAATTATTTTTGCAAAGTGGGTAATCGAATAATTTTTTGTTATTTGTTTCCCATTTTCATATACATATCTCAACATTACAAGGTCTAATTGTGAGATAAGGTGTCAATTGTTATTTTTTTTATTTTGTGACTATCGATTTACCGTAATGGTATCGACGTGCAGCACAATCGGCAACGCAGATTTACTTGATGACAGTCGTTGCACGGAAAAGCCCTGTCCTGCTCGAGGCCTGACTATATGACACCACGAAGTATTACTGCTGAGTAGCCTATACGTCGCCGTTACAAGGTTCGGCTGCGACTGTCCGCTAGGCACAAGTTTAATATATTCAGGGCTGGTGTCCGTCCAAATGCGTGTGTCCGTGAAGGACTGTTCTCACGATGATAGCCTGCGGTAAATATCGCATGCAACGAGCAAATCGCCGTGGACTTCCATAGCATATTTGCCTTAACATGCGTTTCATCCAGGGAAATCTAAGGCTTTCATTCGTAGAGGAAATAGCCTTTTAATTTATGTCCATTTGTAATTGACCGAACTACGGAAAGACGACCTCCCAAGGAGGAGTATTTCATCTCTGTTTATTATAAGCGACACTTATAGGCAGTGAACGAGAAGAGGAAACATGTTCGAGGCGAGAGGAGTTCCGTTTATTCTGCTGGACGTAGTATGTCTAATTCTAGGTATGTATTCAAGAACGGCTGCTAGTGTTTTTTCTAAATTCTGGGATTAATGTAACCTAGTAGGAGACTGGCGTGTGACATTTTACAATTTTCACTGACGTTATGTATTTGTTATTGATGTAGGCCTATGTTATTTGCTTAAGTGTTAATAGTAACGGACGGTGAAACAATTTTATTTGATCCAAAAGGGAATTCCTGCTTTGTTATTAGTATTAACATGTCACAATATATGTCTAGCACCTTTTTTATTATATTACAATAAATGTCTCCTATACATGCAGCAAACCACGATTCTAATCCTTATATATATATATGTGCTCTTCTCCAGAACAATATTGTAAATACTGTTCTCCATCCAACATGACATGAATGCACGCCCTTCTCAGAAACCAATACGCTTTGTACTGGCTACTGTCATATTGTTACAAGCAGGCCTTTCCACTACTAAATATTTATTACAGTGCCGTGTTGCTATACTGTTCCTATAGAGGTATTACCAAGGCATGCAGTCTAATGCCATGAACAACATGGATTGTTCTATCTCATTCTGTCATTCATAAACGTATCATGTATTGCATATTGCATTTCTACATCCTTGGCCCGTGCATTTTCCCTTTTGCACCACAGACAAAGGCGTTGTCGCTGCGGCTTTGCTATATGAGGCAGATTAAATGTAATTAGCATTGATGGATATCCACCGTGACTCATATACAAGCAGCATTCCCTTGCACAGAGGACCACTTTGTGTTCTTCCATGTCACAATTGTGGATCCAGTTGGGATCCAGCTAGGATTCAGCTCCATACTGTTTATTCCTGATTGTCTGATTGTTGTTTCACCTGTAATGTTTCTATTTAAGATCCTCTTTTGATCCCGTCCGTGGCCTATAGTTGCATTGAAACAGCATGTTTGGAGCAGAGCCAAGAGCAATGACAGCTACAGACTACAGGTTTACTAAACAATGTAGTCAGGTCAAACCACACATAGGTGACTCAGACTCAGACAATCAGCTGGGTAAACACAAACATATGGAGCTGGAGCCCAGCTGGAGGAGTGGTGACTCCCATTGATAGCCAATAGCGGTGTACTCATTAGCTCATTAGTTAATTGGCCAGCAGGTCTACATAGAATAATACAATGTACTCTGTATAATGTACATTGTATTGATATAATATGTTGCATTGGTGCTGCTGACAGAGTTAATACGGTGTGAAACACTGAAGTACTTCTAATGCAACCAGATACATGTAGGCCGTTCTTATTCACAGTGTGGCTTGAACATCTGTTTTAGGGTTTCCACACAGAACAACTGTATGTTATTGTTGTGATTTGCCCACAAGTCTATTTGGTTGTCATTATAATCATTTATCAGGCAACCAGAAACAAAAACGTTGTATTTTCTCACTATGCACTGAAGAGAGCAGGGCAAATCACTGTTGCTTGTTGGGTCCCACAGTAATTAGGGGCCAGCATCAACCAGTGTATGTTATTGCATTCTCAGCTGTTGTAAGCACTCAGCTAAAGACAGTACACACGGAAACAGCCGTCTGTATGGAAATAGGTGCGCCAGACCACATTAATAGATAGTTTAGAGGTAAGAAGCTATTATTATGGTTTCTGGTGTCTGACAGTGTGTGTGTAGATGCACGCTTAGCTTAATAAATTACAGCCGCTAAGTTAACTCTTGACCCCAAGCAATTTCTAGGCATATTTTGCTATGGTAAACAGCACAAACGTGGCTAGATGATTTTTGTGATAAAACATGCCATTTGTGCTTTAAAACACAGATTTAATGTCATAATTCATCAAATAAGAATACATGTACATTGAATTTCTTTGATAAATTGTATTCCAAAAAATTTAAAAACATGGACTCTAGGCTGTATACACATACAGCAATGTTCTAAGTGAAAATAAAATAGGGGGATAGTGATAGTAAAATAGGGGGAACCCTAGATATTATACATATTGATATATGAATATGTTTACAAACTGTACACACTAGATTTACCATTTACTCACATTATCTCTACTCCTCTATGTGATTGGCATTTCATATTTGCCAGAATGTGCTGAATATTTTGGTTATTTCAGGATCTAGTTAGGTGAAAAGTTTGTTTGTGTTTATTTATTTATTTAAAAAAAATGTTTTAAATTTTTATATGAGTAATAAAAGACAAATCACAATTATAAGTTTGATTTGCTTATGTTTACAGATGGAAGCGAGCAGCCACCATGGTTAGTTCAAAGACACTCAAAAATTCCTGACACTATTAGTAAATTAGATAGAAAGTGTGGAATTGCCGATGTTTTAAAGAAAACAATGTCTTTAGGAGTCCTGAGCCACGTTCCATTCTATTTCTCACACATGCCTTAACCTGATGTAATTAAGTGAGAAGAAAAGGTAAAGATAAGCCTAAAATGTAGAATGTAGCCTAAGTATCTACAATGGCCTCCATGTTATCTGCTGCCTGTGGTCAGGTCATGTGCTGGTGTGTATGTGTGTACTTATGGATGAGAGACCTTGTGGCTCCAGAGAGAGCATGGTCTTGCCATACTTTCCATGGTGATAACAAAGGGCCAAATCAGCCATATAGCCGGAGAAGTTACAGCAGAATTGAACTCAGACTTTCAGTGGCGCAGGAGAAGTTTTTTAGGTGGGGGGGGAAGTTTAAAGCGTGATTAAAATGTCTCAACTTTTAAGCCTGTACAACTATGCTTTTAGTTATTAAAACCAAATATGACGCCAGAGTGAAATCTGTCCAAGCCAGGACTTGAACCCCGCTCTCCGTTGCAAAAGAGAACCACATTACAAGGTCATCACCAGAAAGTTATCATAGAAAGCACCATCGCATGTATTGAAGTATTTGAGTGTAAGATTTACATAATTTATGATTGCAGCGCAACTGTCTAGACGTCGTTACACATGGTTATGACATAGACAAGACTACTACTGGTCAACATGCCAACATGATCACTGGTCAACAACTCATGCCATTATATATCTCCCTATTTAAAACATCATATATTCCCCTTCTCAAAGATTTTTTTATCTCAAAAGTGGGGGGAGGGGGGATGTAGTTCTTTAGGGAACTAGGGGGGATATATCCCCCCCCCTCCACCCCTGCAGACTTTAGACTGTCAAAACAGGTTAGCAGTATCGGTTGTCCTTACACAGTTTTCTCTATATGCAGAGCTTTGCTGCTTTGCTGTGAACATGGTGCCTTTCAAGATGAGGTGTTGTAATTCACTTCAGGGCGATGAGAAACATCAGGAGCGTAAACAGTGCAAAAATAGCTATTTCTGTCATGGAGGCTGCCTTCATTGAGCTCTGTGCCACCTCTGGAATGTGTCTCTGAGGCAAAAAAAATAAGAAAATATAAAGAAAACCAGAGTTGTGTGTCACTGAATATTTTGAAATAGATTTAAAATGTATCAAATTGAGTTTAGTGTTAGTTGAGGCAGGCCACAAAGTAAAGCCTGGCCATGCATAATCTAAATCATAAAATAATCGCAACCAGATCATTGCTCAGCTGATCATAGCTAAGCATGCAATTGGCCACACTCGTTCAGGGTGCTTTTTTTTAACGTCCTTAGCCTTCCTTTACCCATTCTTGGTGCTTCCTCTGCAAGCATTTATGTAGGCCTTCTCCTGTTCATGCTGTCTGACTTAGTCAACGTCACGGTGTTGCCATTTATGCATGCTCTGCTCTGTACCCTGTGGGGGGTCATTTGCAGGTCTCAGCTCTAAGAACAGAGCCATACTGCCAAATATCTGCAAATGTAAATATATTTTCTCTTTGACTATAGTGTTCCTGACTAAACTGTGAATTTCCATTGATGCAATGTGTGTTTTTGCAGTAGTTAGGGGAACAGGAACTGGCTTGATTGTGCCCATTCTCATTGTGTGTCCATGTTGCTTTGATCTCTGACCTCTTCCTGTTGTAATCCCTCCCGCTCTCTCGCTCTACAGGCGGTCTGCCACTGGCAGCCTTTAACCTGGCTAAGGTCCGTCCCTACAAGAGGGGCTTTTTCTGTAACGACGACAGCATCAACTACCCTTTCCACATGGGCACTGTCTCCTCCACGGTGTTGTACACTGTGGGCTTCACCCTGCCCATTTTCTCTGTAAGTAGAGAGGAGTAGTAGGCCAAGAGATGTAGTGATGTTAAAGGAACATTCAGGAATTGTTTCCCCATGGCAATAAGCGCATCTCCGTTATAGCCATCGAGTTGGCACAAACGCTTTTTTGAAAGAGCCGCTTCTTTTACTCATTCTGGGATTCGTTCAGTATGGACACCCTATTGTTTGAACCTCAGACGCTCATTTGGTTGGTACGAGTGAACAGCTGTTATTCATTAGTGGCCTGAAATCATAGATGTCTGTTTTGGCAATGTAGTGCCGTTGTCCTGAGTTGGCCTTTCCAAGCACATGGTTTCTATTGGGGTCTGGCATTACCGGGGATGTCCACTGGGGTCTGCGCTCTAATACATATGAGATGAATACCAGCTAGAGGCAAAGGAGGATGTCCACTTAGAAAAGGTTACATACAGTAAAACTGAACAATCCTTTATATCCAAAACAATATACAGTATTTTCCAGTGTGCATTTTTGTTCATCACAAGGTCACACCGAGACCTTCTGTTTTGCCACATTTATTTTTGATAGAATTGCAGGTTAATACATTTGAGACACATTTAAAACACATGAACTTTTGACTAGATTTTGATAAGACACTGTACCCAAGCCTTTGAGCTTTGTTGATAATTCACACAAGGACACCCAAACCTTCCATTATGCTAACCCTGGCTATGCAAAGATTAAGATAAATGCTATTCCCACATCTTTTCCTAGGGACAAAATGCTGAATAATGAACTAGGTTTTAGTCCTCCTAGCTTTGTAAAACTTGAAAGCTGAACAAAGCAGTGATGTTGGTAATTAGTGCAACAGACACACTGGCTGTAAACACTTATCCTCTGTGCCTTAAAATAGCTGGAATCTCCTGGAACACTGTGATTATGTTAACTTGAGTCATGTGTGTGTCTGCCTGTGTGTGTGTGTGTGAGAGAGAGACTTTGTGTCACCCATATTTTGGAGACAGTGGACGGTTCACGTGAGGGTGTCTGCATGGTATCTGCTCCTACTCTCTGACAGTGTTGGCACCACATGGGTTGCTCAAGGCTTCAGAAGCGACACATTACTCCGATACAAAAACATCTGACACAATGACTCGAGATGGAGCAACACAGAATTTATGTTTGGTCTGAGTAGGACCAATACTGCTCAGAAGTTGGATGTCATGTCTCAGTGGATGTCATTTGTTGGTGCTTAGATTTCCTTCCATCTCTAAGAGAACACCTTCTATTAGCATGACTCTGTTACTATGCCGACACTAATCAGCCTATAACTAAGCATTCCTGATATTCGGGAAACTGCACAGGGATATTCGTGCCAACATTTCATCTTTGTCCTCACCTCTCTGTGGCCATACGATTTTAGGTTTCCAAAAGGCTTTTCTCAAGTGGAACAGAGTACGCAAACTTTCCAGAGCTTTCTGCCCTCTCTCACAGGACACAGGCCTTTGAATGGTGGTCCGGTGCTGTGCTTTTTTAACCTGTGTTTCCTGTTTTTCTCTCATTGCCTCTCTGCTAGCTGGACTTCCATTTGCAATACTCACAGGGAAACAACCAACTTTCCGACGAGGCTTTTTCTGTAATGATGATACGATCAAGTACCCCCTTAAAGAAGACACCATTTCCTATCAGTTGTTAGGGGGCGTTATGATACCCGTCACATTGCTTGCTGTAAGTGCATCCATTTTGTGTTCTGCTAATACCCATCTTCTTTAATCACTCTATATGGCTGTGGTTCTCAAACCATTGGAGCCACGGATCATTCCTTTTCAGTGCATCATTAAGTACTGACATGAAACAACCATAAATGTACAGTATATGCACATTTTAATGTTAAAGTTTTGAAAACGTATCCCGTGACCCAAAGTTTTCGAACCACTCCTTTATAGCTGTATCTCGTAAAGTTAGAAAACTCATTGATGTTGTTATAGCACCTCCAAACCCCCTATTATTTGCCATATCGCCGGTGATGCACTGTGCATGAAACTGCATGTGGCTTTATGTGTAGCCATCAATGTGAGCCTATAGGTGCTATGTAGTTGAGAGGAGTGAAAGTCCTTTTTTTATTGCTAGCCTATACATTGAATGCTGCTGATGATACTTTGTATATATTGTGTCAACCTGGGTTAGGTGGTTTGCCCAAATCATCGACTAACACAACAATGTTAGATGCTGGCATTCCCCTTAATTAATATGCTATATAAATCTTTATTTTTCCATAGACAACATGCTGTTCAGTTTTAAACTATGAACTGATGTACTAACGTCTGTGTGATTTGGGCAAGCCTTTAAGCTGCTCTAACTAATTGTACAATAGGCCTTTCACTGATAATATACAGCACAGCAGACACATTGCTGCAATGTGATCGTTGCTCCATTTCCTAGCCATTTCCAAATGACAGAATGCCGGGCACAGTGTGTATGTCTGCAAGATAATGTTGCAAGAAGTTTGCCACATGAAGAAAAATGTTTCACAGACACATGCATGCACAGACTCCCATACATTCGTACACTGATAGGGTTTATTTTTCAAAAGTGGACATCCCCCTTTGAATGAGATATTTGGTTCTTGCAAATTGTCTCCATTATCAGGTGTATAACAATACATGGACAATAGTTATAGGACAGCAATTCTCTCATTCGCGGCCTCATTTTTAAGCGTGCCTTTTTTTCTCTTCTAATATGCTTTTCCATGGTGTGTAGAAGTTTCAAACCTATACGCAGACTAGTCCTGTTACTTTAGTTAGTACTTGTGCATGCTTTGTATGTCAAAGTGTTGCCTAGTGTGCGTGCTGTGTTAGTTTATTTAACCTCTCTCTCTCTGCATTGTCCTCTGCCCTGCGTCCCTCTACAGATGGTCGTCGGGGAATGCCTTTCAGTTCACCTGAATCGTCTCAAGTCCAAGTCCTCTATAACCAACAGCTACGTTGCGTGTGTTTACAAAGCCGTGGGTACCTTCATTTTTGGTGCTGCCATGAGCCAATCACTAACCGATATAGCCAAGTATTCCATTGGCCGGCTCAGGCCACACTTCCTGGATGTGTGCAAGCCGGATTGGAGCAAGATCAACTGCACAGCGGGTTACATTGAGAATTTTGTCTGTACTGGAGACCCGAAAATGGTCAACGAGGGAAGGTAAAAGCTCTTAAATCTCATATCTTTACTGTATATCAAGCCTCAACATCATAAGCAAATGGATGAAAACATGGGCGGTTTCACTTAAGTAAAAATAATGTCACACTGTTGGTGCCATCTCCTTGTTGGGTTTTGCCGCAGATCACCTGAAAGTGACCGACACTGAAACAGAGCTCTCGCATGTTGAAATGTGAATTGTATCGACTCGTTCTCCAATGCGATTTGTCCCCTCTGTCACACGTGGCATGACCTCAAAGTGCAAACGTCACCATTGTGACAGCGTTGATTAATAACAAATGATGGATTATGTAGTTATGCCGTGTGCACCACATACACTCCTTCAGTGCTAGTAAAGCCACGCCGAACGTCTAAAGTCACGTTAAGCCCACAGGAATGTAAAATACTGTCACAATGTGGGTCAGTTGTGCCTCATCAGCTCACAGCAGAGGGAAAATGAAGGGAGGGGACAAAGAGAATATGTATGCCTTCTTCTGATTCAGGCTACAGCAGTCTATATAAAGATAGAAACAGGAGTCAGCTGTGCTATTCACTCTTGTCTTCAGAGATTTGAGCGGATCAGCTGTCCCGATATTCCATTGATTCTGCCAGCAACCCACCAGCAACATGAGTCAATACCTTATTTGTGCCATTATTACTATGAATAGAAATGAATTAGAAATTGTAATTACATATACGGTTCAACTCTCATTCGAATATCTTAACACATACATTGCAAAGTCAGTACAAAAAGATTTAATGGGGACCAATGGGCTATGTGGCCAATGATATGTTTAATTAAGACAGAGACACCCATTCTATTTCGTTTCATTCCATTATGGAAACCTGTGACATGACGAGAATGTCTTACCTGATGTCTAGGGTATCCACATATACATGTATAATGCCAGAGCCGGGTAAATCATCACAAGGTGGTGAACAGGAATTAGTTTCCTGGAATAATCAATCTTAACTTTATAGTGGGTGTGCCATAAATCAAAGGTTATGAACATTTTCACCTATGCTACTGTGGACATAGGTTAAGGCAACATTATGTCTGTAAACAAAGCATACTTTTGTGCTTGAATGATTTCATGAAACACTGTTTGTTGTGGTCATGAATATTATGGCTAATTGTAGCAGGCACGGTATAGGCCCAATCTGCAGATCAGCTTACTGTAATGAAAGTCCTTAGCTTAGTGTTGGCTTGCTGGAATAAGCAACAAGCAGAGAACACTGGCCAGTTCAGGGTGTCTTCACTTCTATATTCACCACTTATTTCATGGTTGCTTTCACTGAGGATCACTGGCGTGATTCAGCGATATTTCTCCTAAGTGAATACAGTATAGGCTATCATTAGATACACATTAAAAACGGCATGGATAAAAGCCCATGTGTTTGGCACACAGGAAGGAACCATTAATACAGCTGGTTATTTCGGCTGAAGCCTCTCGACCCACGTCTCAGGACAGTCAGTTCCCCCTCCAGCTGACCCAGACATGCACACGCTTCTGATCAGCTCGGCCACAAGTGTAGTAGTCTAGTAACATAATCTACTGTTTCACTCCATATGGGTTGGTCTGACATTACAAATTAATACATGCATGCGTTGTTGCAACGGTGTATAACTGTGTTGTATAGCCTTTGTGCATTATGTCTACATAATAGCGGGGCGCGGCTCTGACATTAATACTGCTGTGTGCCGTGCTTCAGGTTTTTTTATACTCATTCTGACTTGTGTTCGTTGCAGGTTGTCCTTCTACTCTGGCCACTCGTCGTTTTCCATGTACTGCATGCTGTTCCTGGCTGTACGTATTCTACCAATATATCAGCACATATTAACTAGCAGAGAACGCTCAGTGACCATGTTAGAAGTCAGATAATCAAATGATGAATCATGTAACAACATTTTATCTGATTATGCTGGAGATGATTCATCATTATTTCATAAACCCTATGTAGGTTTGCTATATTGCATTTATCTTTTTCATAAGGCTATTACCATCTATTTTCTAAATCTATTGGTAGGCTAAATATGCATGTATCATGTCAGCCAAGCCTGAATGCAGGGCTGCCATTACACACCAGACCTCTGACTCATTGGATACAGATATACTGTATATACATAGACAACAGTAGAGACAGAGTCTTGGCAGCGAGGGACAAGTGTTTCCCTTGCACAGGGTAAAGGTTAAGCACAAGGGAACAGTAGCATGAATGAGGTTTTACAACAGAGGACAAAGGCAGCCAGCAGTTGGTTTTTGACCCTGGAACTTTGAGGAGTAAATGGCAGTCTATATATAGCAGTTTGTCCCGACTTCAATGGGTAGACACACCCTGATTTCAAAGCAACACAAGAAAGACAGGAGATACAACTTTTGTGTGGAATTTAAAATATGTTACGATGAAATGGCACGCATTACGACGTCACTCACAGAGGCGACACTAGTATGTCTGCGGTGAAAATTCAAATGTACTATTATCATACAGTATATATTTATATATGTATATATAGTACAGTAGGTTTTTTTTTCCTTCATATTTAGTCAAGTACGTTTATTTATAAAGCACATTAAAAAACAGACCATGCTGATTAAAGTGCTGTACAAAATACAATTACTGTACAAGAATGCATACTGTACAAAATAATGAAATCAATAGTGAAGCATACAACAATTTATGTTCATGTACACAAATTATATCCTGCCTTCCATTACATTATTCATGTGCGAGTCAAAACCGAACCCCTCTTACACAAATGGTACATCCCATATTGTTTATCAGCCCAGCATTGCGGAATTTGTAAGGTAGATTAGTTACGAATTATGAGGGGAAAGAGAAATATGCATCAACTGAAAGAGGAAATAAAAAAAATGGAGAAAACACTATAGGAGAGCAAGGTAATGCTTTACTGGAGCTGAACATGACGTACTAGTTGTAGCTGATATGGCAGCATGTATCCATGATTACATTTGTTTTAATCTAATTTATTTACTTAAGGGGTAGCAATCAAAGTGCTTTAGGAAGCAGCATTTCCAGTCAACCAAAAACATGTAAGTTATGTTCAAATAGTTGCCACTATGGCTCAAAAGGTAAATAAATACATTATTTATAGGCCTCAACCAGTCTCTGCCTAGGGCCTCCATATCACTTAATTAAACCACCACTGGTCACTCACAATACAAATACTCTATTATTAAACGTGTTGTGACTGACATTAAACTGCTATATTTTACGGTGTTCTATTTTCGACAGTTCTGTTAGAGAGGATTATTTATTTTAACTGTATTTTACAAGGTGAAATCATTTAAGAATAAATTTACAATAAATCATGCCAGTCCACTAACTTTTAAAATAGCGATGGGGCTGTATCGTATATAACAAGCTGATAGTTTCACAAGAACAGTGTTCTATGGAACATGAATGAACTGTGTGCGTGTACACGTGTACAGTAAATAAAACATCAGTTGATACATAAGCAGGCAATGTGATCCCCAAACAATATTAGTCTTTAATTTAACAGAAGCTACCAGCATAAAGGAACTTTGCAAAATGATGAGTCACCATCAAATTAGTCATACGCCCATCCCTATTCTGTACAGAACAGTAGTGATTAGGCAGATTTCCACCTTCAAGCAGGTTCTCAGGTTTAATGCTTTTCTTGATGTACCAAAAGACTCCACATTCCAATGACTAAGTCTTGGAATTGATGTTTGATAATTGATTGACTCATTTACCAGTGGTTACTAATTTGCTGTGCGTCATAGAAACATTTGCAGAAATGGTCATCTGGTGTTAGATTTAGGATCAATCAAGGAAGTGGTCTTATCTGTGACCTGTACTGTGCCAGCCTTTACCTTGGGAAAAAAAATTAGCGTGAATACTTTAGGTTCACAAATCTAAAATCATCTCTAGCAATGGATAATCACACCCGACATCCAGACATGGTTCTCTTCCACGGAATACACTTGGCGTCTCATTTGCTTAATGTAAAGTGCATTCAAACAGGCTTTTCAAGCTAAAACTCATTTGCATACGTCTCCCTCAGCTCTACCTCCAAGCAAGAATGCGTACAGAATGGGCCAGGCTACTGCGACCGACTATCCAGTTCTTCTTGATTGCGGCGTCCGTTTACACGGGACTGTCAAGGGTGTCCGACTACAAGCACCACTGGAGCGACGTGCTGACGGGGCTGCTGCAGGGTGCCCTGATGGCCCTCTTAGTGGTATGGAGGCCATGCTGCCTTAATGCTGGACAAAGACTTGATATTTGAACCAGATGAAAACAATAACACCTCTCCCTTCAACGTGATAAGGTGGCGCTCCCACAAAAGCGCTGCCCCCTCCCCCCCTTGCTGGGAGGGTTTGTGTGGTGCAGTCTGCACCACTTTGTGTTGCCATTTACAGAGCCAAGGGCTGTGTATAAACACAGCAGACTTAATTGGGAGTACATATTCACTGAAATTTGAAAAAAAAAATACAATCGCTGACTCCACCTTTTAGGAATGCTTGAAAGCAGTACGATCCACCCATCTTCATTGCATTGCTAAGATAACAGAAAACAGTGTTCAAATATAACATTTCTCAGAGAGTTTCACTAAGACTAGTGGGTTCTAGACAGGCTTCATCTTTTAATTAAGAGCACAAGGACTTACACTCCTAGTGATATCGGTTTTGGGCTAAATCTATAAAATCTCTAGTCTGGTATGACCAGACCTAAAACATCATCAATAAAGTCTAATAAACGCTCCATTGGGAAGGTTTTAGCAGTCATTGTCTCCTACTGGGCAGTAGATCTCTGGTTAATTTTGAAACTATTGGACAGCATTTAACCAATTTGCCTTGCTACAACTGTTTTAATCGCCTCATCTAGCTCTATCACCATTTGGAAACACGCTTGACTTCAAAATTGCTTCAAAGTCATCTCACTACCCCACCCTGATTAGTCTGCCAGCAGGGTGGGCTGTGAAAAGGATAATGCGAACATGGTTTCCAGACTATAATCTCAGCTAACAAAATTGAGCTGGGGGCTGTAGTTGGGCGGAGCCAGGCTGTACCTCAGCCAACCTTCTGAGTCATAAAACCAAAATATAAAATGTAAAAAAAGTAAACAAAACAATCTCTCATTCTTCTACAGGTCTTTTGTGTGTCCGACTTCTTCAAGAAGCCTGTGGAACCCCAGAAGGAGGCAGAAATCCCCCACTCCACACTCCAGGAGAGCCCCACTAATGGACAGTTTGACAGCCCCAACTAAGCCCCCAGCATGACTGGACACAGCCTGCTTGTGCTGTACAACCGTGTTATAAACCTAGCCCGTGTCCCGTGCACGGCCTTATACACAGGAGCATGGCTGCACGTGTGCCTAGTTATTGTTGCTTTTAAAGCGGCTGAACGTGCATTTTAGCTGGGAGTCATTAAAGGCTGCTACATTTGAAGCCCATTGCTAAACCGCTCAACACGTACAGGCGAGATGCTAACTTGTATATCTTATTTCACATTACCGGAAAAATGGGTGCACAAACACCCTTTTGAGCTGTAAGATAGGTTTAGGTAAAAGAAATTTGGAAAAAAAAGGATGGGAACCTACCTGCTGAGCCAGTGGGAATCATTACTGCATGCACCCACTAAAACAATGCTGGCCAATCACGGAACATTGTATGCTTTTATTATTCACTAACTAATCACTAACTGAAATGGAAACCTGTGTAGTATTCATATGATGTGACATGACCACAAGTACATAGGGGTCTGACCACTGTGGCGGAAGAGAGATTTATTTTATGTGTGAATGTTACCTTGCGTATGTTTTTCCTAACCAGTCTAATCTTAGACTGGTTTCTTAACCATCAATCTATGTTATGTGCTTGAATCTAAAGTGATGTTTTTAGTGCAAGTGAGATACCTGATCCACCATCTCAATTCGCCTACATTAAAGTCCCATGCTGCCTTGGCTGGATTACTAGCTTCCTGTAGATCTCAGAATTAAGAAATAACAATACAAGCAAAACATATCTTTTGTATAATCTATGTAAAAAGAAATCACTATAGAGATCTTTTTTTTATTATTGAAATTGTGTTGCAAATATGTACAAATATGTAATTTCTTGTTCCTTGAATGATGGTTAAAAATAAAGACATTTATCTTAAAAAGAACATAAGTTCATAAGAATATAAGTTGAAAATAAAAGTTACAAATAAAATGCTTACTGTATTTTAAAATAACTTGAAAAAATAAAAACAGGCTGTGAACACCATGGTGAACACAGGCATTTGTGATCTGTCAAAATAAAATAAAAACAAAACATATTCCATGCTAAAAAAAAAACGTTTTAACTGCGATAAACGTAAAGAACACTTTTTGCTCTCGTCATTATAGATTTGCAAGAATGGGTTGTATCACTTCTGGGAATGCACAGCTGCATTGTCTGTAGCGCTTATCACCGGCAGACATAGCATGCAGTTTTCTTATTCAAGTACATTGATGCAGTCAATGTCAGGGCCTTAAATAATCAGGTAGAGGAATTATAATTTAAAAAGAAACAGAACTCATTAAGGAAATATAGTTATACGCTTCTTGGATCTGGTAAACAACACATTTATTTCAGCTGTGCGTTTTATAATAACAAATAAAACAAAAAAAGTTCTGATACAGGTGAAATGAAACTAATCCTCAGACAACACAACTTCCGTCTGCAACTGTCAAGCTAGCGTGTGACACACACTGGTTCCGACAGATCAAACAAAGCAGTGAGACTCAGAAGCCCATTCCCCCATGTATGCTGTGCTCAAAGGTAGAGGCTGGCAGCAAACACAATGTCTCTCTTGATCTTCGTTATACCTACAAACAAGTTTATAAGCGACATGAGATCAATGACGAATGGTGCTAACCTAAAACATTTGTTAACCATTTGAAATCTAGATTTCTGCATTAATGCCTCAAAATGTGGTCTGACCTTCATTTAAAGTCACAACATACCAGCACATTCTGTTGATAACATACAAAAAATCTAATTAAACTCTTTCCATGCTGTTTTAGCACATGCCACAGGTGGAAAGAATGCCACTCCTATAGTAACTGGTAGAACCCCCTTTGGCAGCATAACCCCCTGCTGGTCTTTAATTGCAAACTTGATGAAGATCAGACAATATGCGGAACAAAAGCCTAGTTTATACTTGAGTCGAGACGGCGCATGTGGAGCGGGCCAAAAATGGCGTCAGATTTGTGGGTGCGGCATGGCGCGTTGGCCCTGCGCGCCTGTCGCGAGCCATGGCGCGCACCTCAGATTTTTTGTAACTGACGCGCCTGGCGTTGGGTCTTCTACATTATGATACAATGCAGATGGCCTGCAGAACGCGGAAAGAATAGTTCGGGACAGACCAACCACTGCCACTAGTTGCCATGCTTAACAACTAAATGCTGCAGAATGAAAACATAAAATTGCCCAGGTCGGAAACATCCCGTTCAAATAACATTCCTTTACGTCTGTAGAAATGTGCACTTCTAAGTAAGATAGTAAGCTGGCTCTTTCTCCGTTAAAACACATGTACAGGCCCTACTGTAGTGCCACAGCGTTGTAGACTAGGCTACAACATTCTCAAAACAATAGAAAAGAAGTTTGCAGGACTTCCTCAACAAGTTCCTACTCATTTTTGTGAGTACAGTGCCACTTTTCTTTTTGGAGAACATCGCTACGACACAAATTCCAGGTCGTGTTGTACATGTAGTGCTCGAGGCGGGCACGTCCCGCGTGGGCCCTAGGCTAAGAGCCACGCGCCATCCCACACGGCAAGTATGTTGTGGCCTTAATGCAGAACAGGTTCACAAACCTTTTAGTACTGCTTTGTGTTCATTTAGAGAAAACGTTTGGCGGATCATTCAGTCTCTTACCCTCTGCGAACTTGTTCTCCAGTTCGGTGTTGCCGATGGCCTTGGCGGCGGAACACATCTGCCGTAGCACTTCCTCGAGGCGTCGCATGCAGCGGATGATGCTCCCTAGGGGACAGAAGGAAAATAAGTGGGCAATATCTAGCATCATTTCACCATTCCAGAAAGATTCAGAAAACACTTTTGATTAAGGGCAGGACATTTTGATCATCCATATGTAGTGTATTTATACAGCCTCAACAGAAATAACTCACTTTAATTATAGAATTAGTATTCCAATAAAAATCACATTTCTAAAAGTGAACCAAATTCAAAGAGCGTGGTGGTCTGAGACATCCTCTTTGTTTCGCTGTCTCCAAATAGAATTTCTTTCTATATATTTAAACCAATTACATTATTAAAGAGGCATACCATGTCAAAGGGCAACGTTAATGCTACTACAAGGTGTAGAATGCAGTACTACTGCAGTACTACACTGACGTAGGTCGTGGATTTTTTTTAAACCCCACGACACCACCCGCACCACAAAAATACACATTCATCAACCATTTGTACCTAACCCGCAAACTGCCAACTTGAGCCTGTATAGCAATGGTGATGTGGACATACCAATTTCTAATTGAATGCACTATTCAAAGGGACATACAGTACCACTGGCACAGACAATAGCTTATTTCAGACCTACCAAATCAGAGAATCCCCCCCCCCTCGCACGCAATGTTTCAGTAGATATTTATTACTTTGTCAGACCCACAATATTTCCTGATAAGCTAATAACGGGTCGGCCCACGCATCATTGGTACCTACTGCTGTGAACGACGTGCCTTTCGCTGGCACAGAATTGCATGCGGTGGTGAGTCAGGAAGAATGATTTGAGACTTCCTCCTCAGTGACTTTTGCAAAGAGAGAACCCGCACTGTGTCGCTCTCTTCTCTGGAAAATATAAGCATCTGTTTATCCTCTTCTGTCACATGTACACAATAGGTTCTTTGAGCATGACCTCAAACTACCCCCCCCCCCAAAAAAAAAATAAAGTTTTCAGGAAAAGCCACAAGCTGATTTTAAAATAATTCTGGTAATATTACTTTGTTTCTTTTTATTTATTACTCATTTGGGAGCAACTTCTTTTATGGGGTGCATAGGGCATCTCTTTTTAAAACAACATTGCATGAATGGATAAACATACAGACTCTCTTTGGCTGCCTGCATGTCAACATGTTATAGACATGTACACTCACCTAAAGGATTATTAGGAACACCTGTTCAATTTCTTATTAATTATCTAATCAACAATCACATGGCAGTTGCTTCAATGCATTTAGGGGTGTGGTCCTGGTCAAGACAATCTCCTGA
>JAODTR010032694.1:0-70624 GCA_025399935.1 Amblyopsis rosae | reverse complement strand
TGGCCCCCCCCCCCCCCCCCCCCCTTTAACACCACAAACATCTAACCCTTCGCCATGGCGATCAACATCTCTTGACCCTACGACTCAAGTAATGTCTTGCAAATACACACAAGCTGGTAAATAAATATAAAGTGCGCTTCACTTCGATATACTCAAACACAATCACACATCTATTCAGAGACAAATACTGCAAGCATGCACTTACTGTATAGATACATAGCCTACATTGAAGCATAGGTCCCGAGAAAACATGTAGTTCAACCCTGAACATGTCAAGGACCACAAAACGCTCAGCAGCCAATCACAACCATGGCAGACCACTGCAATAGCCAACCCCAACTCCTTGCCTTTGTAGCCAATGGGGTCACCATGGTTGTAAAAAGATCATATGCTAAACATGATACAACATAGATGACACTGTAATAAGAGAGAGGTGAATTTAAGACGTATGGCACGGCTAGTGTTAGGTCAACGGGGAGATTAAGAATTGTTTAAGGGCTAATAGAAATAATAAACCATTATGACAAATTACTTTAGGGAATCTTCTTAAATTTTACATGCCTCTTTGTTAAATTCTTTTGTTGGTATTATTGCAGTTGATGGATTTAACTGTTGATACATCAATATATTTTCTTTGAACCTTGTTTTTGATGTACAAAAGAAGCTTTTTTTATTATTGTATTTGAAACCTGTACTTAGCATAATAATTCTCACTGTGTCCGTGATGATTGTCAAAAAGGCTCATAAAATTACCATCATGAAGTTATTAAGAATCTGTAAATCAACTGTCATAAACTCCCATAGTTGGTGCACCAATCCACAAGTGTTATTGGGCATTTACTGTGAACGGCACACTATGTAAAAATGTAATTTGGGTTTCACTTTGCTATGGGGAGAAAAATGACATGCTTGCTGTAACATACGACCCCTGTAGCTGTACTTCTGTAACACAACTGCGTTTGTAGACTTATAATGCAATCACTTCCTTGTAAATGTGATATGAACTGGCTAGCCTTATGTCATGTAAGCATTCCTAATACAATACTCTGGCATTCTCATTTATTGTCATTACATCACACTTCTCAATGTAATGATCTGTATGTATGTATGTAAGTAATTATGCACAGTATGTAAGTCAAAGATTTCTTCAGATCTTTGGTCAGAAAGATGCCTCCTAAGGCAGAGTCACTTTGTCATTTTGTTTTTAACCTTTGTCGTGCACAATAGTGTAGTGTACAGTGTTATATGTAACATAAATGTTTGGTAATAATATTGCACCTTTTTTGTCCTACTTGTTAGGTATTCATGACAAAGTCCTTAAGAGATGCAAATGCTATATGTAAATTAAATACTGATGTCTGAACTAAAGGCCTATGTGCTGCTCTATGTTTCAGATATGGAACAGCAAATGATAGTAATTACATCGGTCCTCCCAAGGCACCTAGTATGTAAGGACACAAGGGTTTTCCATTATCCCAATAGTCACACACTATTGGGATACTACTCTATTGAGTATAGTCACACAGTATTGGGATACTACTTTATTGAGTATAGTCACATAGTATTGGGATACTATTTTATTGAGTATAGTCACACACTACTGGGATACTATTTTATTGAGTATAGTCACACAGTATTGGGGTACTACTTTATTGAGTATAGTCACACAGTATTGGGATACTACTTTATTGAGTACACAGAAAAAAATGTTCTATATAAAATCTCAGGAGTTGCTATGCACGTGCTTTTTGACCGTCATCTCTACACAGTACACAGAATCATTTCGACAACCCACCACAAGCAAGTCTTTCCAGACCACAGGGGAAGAGAACAGCTCCCCAGGAAGAGTCAGAGATGCCACCAGTGTACCGGCCTGTCCATCCAGGATACACAGTGTTCCATCGGTGGAGGCAACACACACCAGGAACCCCTCCATGCCAAACGTGGAGCCTTCAAACACACATGGGCTGGCATAAACCGTCCCAGACGTCTGGAAGCTCCAAGCCAAAGAGCCGTCAGCACAGTTCAGACAGTACAGGAAGCAGTCATGTGACCCACACAGCACCCTCTGCTGGTCTGGTGTGACACATGGTGACGAGAAGACCGGCCCTTTGGTCATATACTGCCAAACCTGCAGTGTCACAATGACACCATGTGATTGGACTGTAAATGTCACAGTCAATATTCCACTAAATGGAAAAATGTGTTAATTATGCATAGTATATTATTGTCTTACCAGTTGTCCTGAATCGCTTAAGCAACATACATTTCCATCAACAGAACCAAGGACAACATTACTAGAAACACAACTTGGAGATGAGAAGAACGGCGTCTCTCTGGAATATGTCCAAAGGAGGACCCCACTGTCCTGTAACAGTATAACACGTATTAAAGGCTTCAACTCAGCAAGCGTTCTTGGGAATGACTGATCCTGCCTGGGGTGCAGTGTAACTGCAGCTCTGAGCCTGACTCCACCAACTACAAGTTTGAAAAATGCACCAAGGAGCTCAGTGAGGAGAGGAGAGGAGAGGGGCTGAGAGGAGGCCCCACGTTAACATTAACGTTTGGATTTGATGACGTATGAGCGTACTAACCGGTGTACAGGTGAAAACCAGCCAGGTCCTGGGGTGATTTTTTAACAGCTATGATGTGTATTGTGTATATTTGTCAATATTAACACCAACATTGGTGTGTCTCATCACAGATCAACCCTATAACTTCATTTACAGCTCATAAACACATTTTAGGGTGCAGTTACACTTTAAGTCAGTTAGCAGAAACAACTACAAACTAACCCGTTCTATGAATAACTAAACTGTTATCCTGTTGAACAGTTTGTTTAGGGAAAAGAGACACTCACAGGGTTGAGACAGTGCAGGCAACCTCCGAGTGAAGCCACATATAGCGCTCTGTAGGAGGAGCTGAGATACGGTGAAGAGAACACAGCCCCTCCACCACAGTAGTGCTTCCACACACACTTGCGAACCTGAAATACAGCAGACACCATCTGAAGAGCTGTTCCATAAATGCACTATGCACATAATCTAGTTAGTATATACACTGAGTCACCGCTATTTTAGTGTGTTACTAGGAATATGTTATACTTTTTGTAATGATGACACACAAATATAATAAAAGATGGTATTTAATTATATTTTTGTATAATTATAGTCTCCAGGCTCTATGTATTGTATATTGTATGTATATTAAAAATTGCAGTACATCAAATCTACGGCTTTAGGATAATACTATGGTGCATATTAGTTTTGTTTGACAAACAATGCTTTTTCTTCTCACCTCTGGGTTCAAGGCATAAACGTGACTATCATGTGAGCCCACTATCACCAGTCCTTTGAGGGGATCTACAGTCGGAGAGCTCTTCACAGCATCTCCTGTTGCAAATACCCACCACGTCTCCCCAGATTTAGTACAAAGGAAATACACACAGCCGTCATAGCAACCTGACAGAACGCAAAAACGTACATCAAAATTACCACACATTCGTCATCTGTGCATACTAACAAAACGGATTGCTGATACTGACCTACAACCACAAGGGCTCCACACTGAGTCACAGCCGCTGAAGACTCAATTCTGTCGCCCAAAACTCTTTCCCACAAGAGCCCCCCAGTGGCCAGATCTAGGGCCTGCATCCTGTGGGAATGGGAGCCAATAAACACTGTTGTTTTGGGCCTAGCAGCTCTCAGGTCCTGTACTAAAAGTACTGGGGACGCATCCACACATCTGCCTGTGTCTGACGACCAATTCAGTCTAAGGTCCAGCTCACGGTTAGCCACAGCAGAAGACCCCAAGTCACCTTTGTCATTAGTTCCTATTGTCAACAAATTGATTTTGTCTGTATCTTTACTGGACTCCTTGAGCTCTCCAATTGTGTCCACCTGAGAATGATAATTCGCTGGACTTTTCATCGTCATTTCTACTACCTCACCTGCCCTCCTTATGACCTTCACAGGCCCGTTTTCACAAGATACGGAACATGGGCCTGGGCATTCTCTCTTGGTCAGCGAAGCAGCGGGAGGATCTGTTCGCCGTTTACTGCCTCCCTGGTGTCTTGATTTCTCGCGTGTTGACATGTCCTCAAATGGGAGCGTGGGTGATACGCTGGCAACGTGGTGCAGGACATCTGAGAAGGACCCGTCAAAGATTACTTTCAAAAGTCCTGGTGAAGATACACCTAAGGAGATGTTGACGTCATCACAGAAGCGCAATGCTTTCAGGGAATCTCCTCCGCTAAACAGGAAGTTTAATTCCTCCTTTATCGCTGCATCATTAGCAAGACCTAGCGCATCCTGTGAAAAGATTTATACAACACAGTAGGTAACCAATTCGACCAGAAACGTATGAAAATATAATTAAACTAGGGATACTGTAAATGTCATGTTCATACCTGCCACAAAGTTGTAAGTTTTTGTTTAAGTTTAGTCGGGCCATCAAGACACATACCAGAAGCCAGCTTTTCTCTCTGCGTTTGGTAAAGTTTCAGAAGTGCCTCCATGTCGACTTTACCTACCGGACAACAAGGACAACAAGTGAAACATGCTACGTGAGTGTAGACCGCTATTGTGTCTGTGGGCCCGCTGGTTCTTCACTCACCATGAGAAGACATGGGTAAGGCGGGGACAAGCATAACTGTGTCTGGAATGCTGTAGCTTGGAAGGAGAAGAGACAGCTGGTGCAGGACAGCCTTGTGAAGGCCCTTCTCTTCATCATTCTCCACAGATGAGGTGAAGTCTTCCAGATGATCACGAGAGGCTGATGGGATTTGCTTGGCTTGCTGTTGTACAGATGGTAACGGAAATGTTGCCTTCTGGTCTCCACATGTAACAACAAAGGCAACCAGACGAAAACCCTTATACAGGCCAACAGCACAGGACTCCACTTGAGGTAGACTCATCACCACCTGGAGCACATAAAAGGATACTGAAGTATTCAGCAAGGAGTATTCAGACTCTAAGCAAAAAAATAATAATATGAAGTAGCTTATAACTGATTCATGTAGGCTATGAACACAACTGTTAAATAAAACAATTTTATAAGTCAAATAATAATAAAATCTTTTTTTTTTAAAGCATTTAGATTAGAATGTATTTATTAACATTTTTATCGGCTGGCTGACACTAATGCTCGTCAGTTCAATATAAATGGCAGTAGGATGTGCCACAAATTTATCTTGGTTTAGGATGTAGATGTCTTTATATCCATTAACCAGCAGCACATTTCATGTTCTAATGGAATCAACTACATGGACAAACAATACACCAAAAAATGTCTACACAGTGATTTGTCACTAAATCATAACGATGAAAACATCTCACTTGCTGTAAGGTGTCCATGTTCACCCGCTGCCCATGCCGTTTAATTTGCCTGTCTCTCCGTCCAAGGTAAAACAGCTGTGTCTCTTTCACCTTCACCCAGTCTCCAGTGGCTCGCATCGTCCCAGGGACCAGAGTGAGTTCGTTGTCTAAAAGGCAAACTCTATCCTCTCCACCTACAGGGAACATTGCTTGAATGATTAGGAATGTATGAAGCTCAATATGGCTTGTTTTAATGTATGTTTTGTAGTTTCCACACCTATGAACACCTGTCCTTCACCCTCTGTAATAAGGCAGTCATTAGCATCTCTTACTTCTACAATAGTACCCATTAGAGGGCTGCCAAGGGGGACCGAAGACCCCACTCTGGAAAATTACAAAGAAAATATAAAAAGACAAAGTTTAAGTTTTGCCTGACTGATTCAGACATGTCATGATGTGAAACACTGTGTGTAACCATGAATGGACACTCACGCATTGCCTGACTGCAGTAGGTTCTCTGGGACTTTATAACAACAGGCCCAGCAAGACACTTCTGTGATGCCGTAGATGTTGTAAATGTTAGTCTTGTTGCCCTCTTGTCTCCAGCTTCTAAGCTGTACTGGGGAGGGGCAAGCCTCTCCGCCAAGGACTAACACACGCAGCGAAGAGCTGGCAGACAACACCTCCTGCTTTAAAATACTGTGACCAAACCGCCCCAGCAAAGTGGGTGTCACCTGAGAAAACAAGGAAACACATCAATAAACGGACAGACAGACAGACAGACAGACTGTATAATGCAGTACACTTGGTGATACTAGCCTGTAGCAGTGTTGTGCTGTGATTCTTAAACAGCAGTTGAGATAGGCGATCTGAGGTTTTCTTGAGTACAGTAGGAACAATGAGAAGCTGGGCCCCAGATGATAGGGCCAGAAAAATCTCTACCACAGATGGGTCAAACGTCAGGGGAGAGGCCAGGAAAACCACATCTTCTGCACACATCTGAAACAAAGTTCTGAGCACGGAGAGTTAATGACATTTATTAGGTATTGATTTCCCAGTTGCTTATGTATACTTCAGCTCAAAACTTCATTTGTAAAACTTTGCTGTCTGTTTATTAAAAGACAACAACCTCATTAAGACAAATCCCTTCTGTGTGTGCGCAAATGTGTACTTGGTGAAGCAAGTTCTGCTGATTCTGCTAAATATCATTTCAATTAACATTTTCATTAAATATTAGTAGTAGTAAACACATGTAACAATCACTACTGCTGTATGATTACACTCACCTGAGGTCTAGTATATTGGGTACTATGCAGTTGTGTGGTACCCTCACAATTTTTGGATGGCCAGTTGTCCCGGACGTATGCAGCACGTACGCTAAATCGCCTGGTTCAACAGTCATAGCTCTTGTAGCTGAGGTGGAGGTGTCAGCGTCATTCACGCCCTGGGATACTTTGAGTTCTGCTTCTAGTTTCAGTATCGTGGCTGAAAGTAGCTGTACTCGCATGATGGTTAGGTTGTATTTCGACAAAGTTGCACAAACCTCAGTAGTAATGAGCTTAGAGAAATCTCTCTGGAATTGCTTTATGGGGGGAAAAATAAAAAATCTGCTTAAATGTACTGTAGTGACAAGTTTTTAAATAACAGACAAAAGCTGATACGTTTAAGACAATTACAATTATTCTAAATAGTATGTTATACAATGTGTGTGCCATGCAAATTCCTTACAAATACAAATACAGTCTTGTTGTTTGATGTTCCCTAGTGTAATATATTATAAATTTAATGTGTTAAACCTCCAACAGATCACTTTGCAGGGCACAAAACTGGGCGCCACACCGGTTCATTATATGGACAGAGAAAGGTCCTGGAGCATCTGGATCAAGTGGTACATAAGCAGCAGGTAACTGTAGAATTCTGTCAAATAAATGAGGAATAATAACTGACCAAGATAATTGTACGTTGCTATATTGACCACAATGCAGTTGCACCGAAAACTACAGCATGTTATATTAAAAAGCATAACATATGTTAGGTTGTGGCTTTCTGCCATTAACGTACCCCAGAATCCAAACAGGCAAATATAAGTCTGCGTTACAATATAACACAATCACCCCATTATTTCCAAAACAGTGATTCTGCAGAATATTAGTAAGTTCATTCCCAAGAACAACAATGTCGCTGTATAGCAGGGACACACAAACTCCGTTCACTGTGCCACTGTCAAAAGTGACAGCCACTTTATCCATGTGTAGAGCAGCAGCTTTGGCTACAAGGTCTTGTAATTTTGACGACTCCATATTTATGCACTCTAAAACGATGCGGGGCCTTTTATCTATTTAAACATAGTGGACATCAATTTCCAAAAAATATTAAATATGACCACGCAGTGCAGGCGCTAGCAAACCTAAGCAAACCCGTGTCATGAATGTAAAGTAAACAAACATGTTCTTTGTCGCATTATATGACGTTTTACTTATCCCCGAACGCATTGTCCAATCATACTGAGTTATTTGAAAGCGGAAACTTCGAAGTCAAACAACCAGCCCGCTTAGAGCTAGTTGGAGCGGCTAGCCTTTTTGTTTTATGTTCAAGAAATATCACAAACATGGACGATAACACAAATAAACAGATTCATCTAAATTTTCTTAGCTACAAAACAACACTGGATCGAATTATTGAAAAGGTATGCAATGTGTTGATAATAACTAAGAAAATGTACTCTAGCGCTGCTTTTTTATATAGTAACCCTATTACAATTTTTATCCTGCTAGCATTAACTAGTGAGTTCTCTAACGTTTGCTTTTATTCAAATAGTATTCACATCTTAAAGATCATGATGGAGGAGTAGAGGTGGATCTACAAAGCGTGGATCTGAGAGGTACGGTACTGTACAGTACCAGCTAAATATAATTATGTGGCTACCGTAATACTGTTTACATTTCTTTAAGTACTGTAGCAATACGACTACATGCTGTGCATAATTTTGCATCAACATGTTTTTTCACTAACTTACAACGGAAATGGTTTACCTGTTGCCATAACGTGGCTCTTTTTAGCCAAATTTGATTTGTTTTCATTCTGTCTTTTATTACTTGCCGTACTCTTGGTTATGAAGATGTGGAAGACTACATGACCGTATCAAAGAAAGAGCTGTCAAAGCTGGAAGAAAAGGTTTGAAAAACACGAACATGTGAAATCATATGCATTTGCCTGGGGGAGAAAATTGTTTATTGTCTATAGTATATCTATTTAATTTAAAAACAATACAGACTTTACATTTCAGTTATTGTCTATGTCCAAAAATAATACAACTGTAACATACAATACATTCATCTTATTTGCAAAATATTTAAATTCAGAATATATTTTAACTATAAAAGATGTGCTTTAATAAGACTATCTGTATACCAAAATTAAGATATTATATGTAAGTGTACATGTAAACAGTCTCTGAAATGTTTGCCATCTTGCACATTTCCTTTATAAAACAATTGTCTTCATTTTCCTCAGAACACTGCTTTGAGAGAGACATCACTCAAAGGTACATGTCTATAGCACACATTTACATTTTTAATACACTACAAAGTTAATGCATATTAAAACACGTTTCCTTCTCCCAGTCCAAGATGTTTCCAGAAACACCCAGGTAAATAGCAGATTTTGTTTTAAACTTTGCTGTCTTTTATGCAATATTCTAACTGATAACCATAACCTAACCTTATTTTCAGCAGCTGGACTGCTCAAATTACACTGTTGCCCACAATGACAGTAAATTTGACTGTGAGAATTCTACTATGAGCCTTTATGGTGAGACATTTATAATTAATCTATACTGTCTTTTTTATATACAATCTAGTGACAAACCAATATTGTGTTATTAAAAAATGATTTTTGCATTACAGAAGTCAGGATGTTTTGTTGAATTTATGCAATTGTTTTGTATTGTGCAGGGTTACCTGTAACTGATCATACTCAGTCCAGTTCTGAAGTGTTGGATGAGACCAGGAGAAGCCTGTTTGAGACAACATCCCAGCCTGAGGACCAGGATGAAGAACTTGAGAAATCTCTAAGTAGCCAAGGCAGCTCTTTAATGGAATTGTACCCAGACATGATCAATCAAATAGGGAATGCCTGGCATCGGCAGCATGTCTTTGAGGCTGCTGACTCTGTACTGAGGCGGTACCGCAAGATGAGACGGATGTCCAACATAGGAGACTCTAACCACACCATCAACAAATATAACAGCTCTTTAACTAAAAAGGTCCAAACGGTAACCAATAAAAGGAATGAACCCGTCCACCGACCCACCATGCATAAAGTCACCAGTCTACAGGAGAGGCAAGAGGTCCCGCACTCAAATCAGAAAAGACATCAAAAGCCTGTGCTGGTAATGGACTTCTCTTGCTCTTCTGGGTTCTCATCAACAAAGGATATTTCTGAAGATGTCTCACTGAATCAAACGTTTACTGTTTCTCAAGCATCTTCTCCATATTCACAGCAGAAAGAGCCGCTATCCTCCCTCCTTGTCAGTCCTAAAAGACCATGCTATCCTATGAGTGATGCATCTGCAGACACATTTCTGAGGTCTAACAGGCAGTCTCTTCACCGAAACACAATAGAGCAGGCTGGGCAACCCATGTATGGAATGGCGACCTCCTCTGTTAGAGAGAGATCTCCAAACCGCTATTCCCTAGCCAGGGAAGGTTCCTTTCAACCCAAGCTAAACACCTGGGATGGCCACGTCAAATCTCCCTATAGGCTTCCCAGCAGCCCTGTATCAGTCTCTCTGGGACACTGCCTCAAAGAGCCAAGGAAAGCCAGATTAATGCCCTCTTCTCCATCCTTAACAAAGATGTCCGCCATGTCACCAAGAAGGCTTTACCTTCACGACTTGCATAGTTCTTCCCAGCCAAAACTCCACTCACCTCTGTCTACATCAGCACCAGGCCAACGTAGCCTCCGCCGGAACTTTTCTTTTGACTCGTCCTTCCAATACAGCAGCGTCCCCCAGTCTCCGGTGAATCTGGAAGATGAGTTTCAGAAGCTCTACCACAGGTTTGTCTGCCAGGGCAAGGCCTTCATCACAGACGCCCGTCCTTGCCATGAGTGTGCTAAGAGCTTTCAGTCCAGCAGAGGGCATTCTTCTTCAGCCTTAGCAGCGCTCGCCTTGTCTCCCCACCGGTCTGTTCTGAGGAAGCGTCACAGGGAACTGGACCACGAGCGGTCACCACGGTCCAAGCGCTTCAGGGATTGGTACGGTGAATACTTACCAGGGTCACACCGCTATGGGAAAGAATTGTTTGGCGGCCAAGATGGCTACAGAAGCAGCCGTGCCTCATCCACGCAGCTCTCAGGCCTCTGCAACATTCGTGGTACAGCTGCGGTGTCTCAAGGCTCCAGCCCTCTGCGGCTCTGTTTGGAATCACATGAGGAGCGCCGCATGGCTCAGGACTGGCCTGCATCTGCATCCGAGTCTTACAGAAGGCGGCAATTAGGTGAGAGGTGTATTACACTGACTATATTTTATTGGTTATTATAACTTTTATTTAGTTTAACATACCGACACTGTTTATGCAAATTATTTATATTGCAATATATTATTTTCCACAGGTTTGTTGGAGAGAAGAAAATGGTGAAGTGGTGGATGTTTGGTTATATTTTATCACTTAAATGTTCAATGTGGAATGAAAACCAGCTTATCAACCTTTTACCAACATTGTCTAGAATATACAGCATCGATCTGTCAGATGCTGACCATGGCCATTACATTGTTATACAATCTACCAATGAATAAATGTAGTCATTCCAGCTATTACCAATAGCCAATTTAGTTTCTAATATTTTGCGGCAGAATAAATAATTACATGAATAAATTGCAATATTATTTTAATAGTTTTAAGTCTTGAAGTATTTACAATGTTCATGTTTTATGTATCGTCTTTTAATATTCAAAATAAACCTTTTTTATAAATACGTGTTATCATCACAAACATATTGAAGCAATACACATTTTAATAGAATGTAGTTTTGAGTGTAGTCTGTTTGCAAGAAATATTAAAACTTTAACTTACATTATTGTGAACTCCGTCTTTGTGACTTTGCTGCTGTATAACCTTATAATTTAAGTGAGTTTCTTTAAAAATGTATGCTGCATTCTTGAACTTGTTTCTTGAAGTCAGCCAATCTGATTATCCAATTCAAAACCACTGTCCAAAACACTTCCCTGTTACTGAATCAGACTAAAAGTCCACTGCCATTTGTTTTTGAGTATATACACATTTATCAACACATTGAATATATCCTTAATCTTGCCTACTTAAAGCTTTCACATAAGTGAAAGAATAAGCCTTGCACCTCAGCTCTGCATTGACACTGTGGGCTTTGACCATTTTCCATATTTTAAAAAGGTTGTGTAAGCCATGCTGGAGAAAGATTTTATTTTATTTAACAAGTACACCGCTCCAGAAGCTCGCTTCTGCCATTGCCAGTAGCTCTTATTCTCAAGAGTTTTGTATTGGATTTTAATTGTTTTTTCACCTTTAAGGATTATAGTACATCCCAAAGCAAAAATCCAAAAGACTGAATATACACATCTTTCAAAAAGACAACTCCAAAGACTATCACTTAAGAAAGAAATGCATTTATTTGCGGAAAATGTGCATTCATGTAGCTGTAGGCGTGTTAGTCTCATTGAGACAATCTAGGCTTTGTAGGCTGCAGGGAGGGGGGAAAAATGTCCATAAAACATGCGCGCTTGCAGTATTTAAATGGTGCACTTGCTTAATGTCAACTGTAATGTATGTTGTCATGGTCACCAATCACCACTCAAGCTCCACTGGATATTTCCCAGTCAAACAGGCGGTACAGTGACCAACTTTCTTGGGCTTGTTATTTGAACCAATCACCTCACCCTTCTGGAGGGAAGCGATCCCCCTCTGAACAGCAGTCACCAGGCCCTCCACAGACAGATACTGAACACTGTCGGCACCTATACATTAGTATAAAGCAATTGTTTAATTAATAGGCAAGTAGGTTTAATGTGTGAAGTGTATTTAAACAAGTCAGTAATGTTCGCCAATTAACATGCTTTTTTACTTTTATTTATCGAGAGAAAAGTGCAGAAATTAATAAACATTACGTTTCTATTGGTAAAATATGTCAACGGTTTGCCATTTACCAATGTAACCAGCAATGTTCTGAAACTCTGGTTTGTTGGCAATGAGCTCTTCCTTGGTTGGAATGTTGATACCCATGTAGCAAGGGAACCTGATAGGTGGAGAAGCAATTCTGATATGGACCTAGAAAGAAAATATTACGAATGAACACTCCGATCATGTCAGGACAACACACAAGAATTATATTCACACCTGTACAATGAGCTCAATCTAACCTCTGTTGCCCCTGCTTCCTTAAGAAGTTTGATTATAGGCGATATTGTGTTGCCCCTGACGATGGAATCATCAACTAGCACAACACGTTTCCCAGCAAAGTTGTCAGTCAACGCGCCAAACTTCTTGGCAACTCCCAGCTGTCTGAGACGGGTGTTGGGTTGAATAAATGTTCTTCCAACATAGCGGTTCTTACATAAAACTTCTATGTACGGCAGCCCCGACTGCAGAGAGACAAGCAGAGGTCATGTGAACAAAGACAAGGCCAGTGTTGATGGGAAGTAGAAATGCACCACTGACTTACCTGTTGAGCATATCCCAGAGCAGCGGGGGTAGCCGACTCGGGCACGGTGCTGACCACATCTGCATCGGTTGGCGCCTCGATGGCCAGCTGCCGACCACAGCGCTGTCGGACAGTGTAAACCATCTGCCCTGCAACACAGCGGTATGCAATGTACGACATAAGCCTGAGACAGACAATAGACGACACTATATAGAATAGAAATATTAATTCTATAACAAGATTATGAATAAAGTTCAGATCCATTCTACAGCAAGAATTAATCTCAGGAATATAAATGCTCAAACCTCCCAATCACAAACTTTAGATAAATATTTCATATTTTAAATGCAGCTGTGTTCACATTTATGTTCTCACTTTCTACTAGAGGCAATACTTGGTGACATGGTCTCTGCTGTCTGAAGATGTGTATTAATATAGGAATGCAAAGTATATTTTTATCTCTCCCTCTCTAATATGTAATACAATGCATATGATGTTCATACCTTCAAATATGGAGTCGGGTCTGGCAAAGTAAACATATTCAAAGATACAGAAGGCAGTGAGGTCACCTTCTGGCCGAGGGACAATGCTCAGGGTCTTAACTCCATGCTGGGATATCTGGACTATCTCTCCAGGCAAGACCTCCTTGTAGTACCTGTACACATGTTCACATGAGGGGTCAGAACAGGAACAACCCCTTGGCTGCCACGGTAATACGGTAGATGTCACACAAGTTAACGAGAGAACCCACTTGGCACCAATAGACTGGAAGCTGCAGGACTCTGAGGACACAACCCAGCCCTCTGTATCCTCCTCTCCAGTGCCTTACAGAGCCAAGAATACAGTTAGGGATCCACATGCTTACACCTCTAACCTCAGATAACTACTGTAAACAAGGCTGCAGATGAACAAGTGACAGAAATGCTGTGACATCACATTCACATGAACAAACAGAGCTCTTACCTGAACTGTGAAGTTTAGAAACGGGTACAAGTCGTCCAATGCACAGAGGTCTGTTTCCATAAGGGTCACGGACAGCATAGATAACATCCTTATACATCACTAGCAGAGAGTAAGACGTTGGAGTCTCGGACATTAGATTTTTAATTCTGGAAATAAAAAACACATCAGCATGCTAACTAATGAAAGGCAAATACATGTATACTGTACCTTAACCAGGCAGACTTATTTTACTTGATTTGATTACATAAATTTGTTATAAAGCCTGTAATCCATAGCATTTAATGATGAAAACTACAGGAGGGATCTTGTTTGGTCTACTTGATACAGTTGCACAATGACTGTAATGTTTACTAACCTCTAAATAAGATATACAATGAAATTCTATGCTTATTTCTATGTGTTTTGCATTCTAATTTGAACATACACATGCAGTACCTGGCAACCCAGTTTGGGGCATCCAGCTCTTCCATTGGTGGCGTCAGTGCCAACAGCTGTGTGATAAGCTCACTGTCTGAGCTGGTGGAGAGACCAACGCCATGACGCATCACCTATCAGAAAGAGAACTCAGACATGTCTTACATTACAAATACAAGGCAAGACCAGCATTAACAATGATCAGTTTCTTCAGTTTTAAGGTCCATTATGCACCAGGTCTCGTGTGATTGTTCTAACCTTTTTGCGCAGGGCTTGAGCATTGACCAGCTCTCCATTGTGTGCCACAGCAATCTTGCCATGAAGTGTGTCCACCACAAAGGGCTGGCAATTCTGTAGCTCTGAGTGTCCTGTGGTTGAATAGCGGGTGTGGCCGATACCGAGGTTACCATAACGTAGCTTCTGAAGTGCCTCGGGAGGGAAAGCGCTGCTTACTAGCCCCATCCCCTAAAGAAGATTAAGAGTTGTTTGTTCATCAGGAAGCCAATTCTACGGTTTAAACGTTAATGCAGTTAAACTATGCCCCAAAGACATAAGAAACACGGTCACCCTTGTTCACCATGTTTAACATGTGATTGCTAAAACTAGACTAGAGAAAGGCAGATGCCAATTTGCTACATACCAGTTTGTTTAATTTACCTTGTGGGATGTGTATGTTGGGGGACTCCCTCCATTGCTGGCAACAATTCCTGCACTTTCCTGACCCCTATGGTAGAAAAAACATCAATAGCTGTGTTTTCATGGACCATAATTTTGATTTTTGGAATCGGGTTTAAAGCCTAACCCAACCAAAAATACTGCATATAAAACACCTAAATCAGAGGAGAGGCTAAATCCCCTTTAAATCCTTCCACCAGTCTGTCTCAGATATAGCCCAACTCTTCCGTGCCTGCAACAGATCAGAGCCAGTTTTAGCATTTTTGCTAGCGGGACACATCAGATTACAGATCAAGCCTACATTATGTGCATATATTCCAATTATTTGTGTTAAGGTAAATCTCTAAATCGTAAGTATTTCATCCAGACTGACAAAAAAACCCAGCTACAGTAGCCTACTGAATAGATAGTTCATTAGGGTTCAAGTTTAGAGAAGTATCACATATATACACACACACACACACACACACACACACACACACACGATACCTTAAATTTAATTATACCTTTCATGGTAAACATGATTCAACTTGTTAATGATTCTGTGATTTTATTCAGGCCTAGACACCAAGCCAGTTCGATAAAGAGTATGCAGAATAGAGCGAAGTAGTGCAGAGGAGCTGCTATGCATGTGGAATTGTCCTGCTGCAGTTTCAACCTATTTACCAAGCTGCTTCTCAGATTACAGTTGGTCCCGCCTCCACACCACAAAGCTTAAGCCAGTAGTGAGGCTGCTTTGTAACGCGTAGGCGTAGCTTGCAGGCTTAACCGCCTGGTTGCCTAGGAAACTGGGCAGCAGAGACAGGCAGGCTGGGAAAAGAAAAGCGTTTCCAGGTCACCAACATGGAGAGAAGAGCAGAAAGACAAAGAGACGAAGGGGAGGGGCTGGAAGTAAATAGCGGGGTGGAAAGGCCGTGGAGGGAAGCAGAGGTGCTAGCTCTCATTTCAGTGTGGGACGAACTGGGAGCTAAGCACTTGGGAGAGAGCGTAGCCACATTTGAGTTGATTTCAGAGCGTCTGAGGAGGCTCAGTGTTTCACGCAACTGGAGGGAGTGTCAGGCCAAGTGCAAGAGCATGGGACTTCAGGGCAGGAAGACTGAGGCAGCAAGCACATCCAACTACAGCCACAACATGGACTCCCAGTCAACCTCCAATGGAAGGATTGTAGAGGGCTGGGGGGAAGACTTAGGCACTGAGAGCAGGATCTTCTCTACCTTAGCCACAACTCCCACAAATGAAGGTAATTACCAAGTTGCATATCAACTGTAACAGCTGATGGAAGAACTTTCAGTTCCATTTAAAACATACAAACTAACATTAACTTCTATCAGTTGGCCTACTTTCATACATTTGGCGAGATAATTGTGATGTGTGCGTCTAAAATGTCACACAAAGTGCAATTGTTGTGAGTAAATGTACTGTGTACATTGTATACAGCATACACACTCTTACACGTTTACAGGGCTCATACTCCGTGTTACATGAATGCGTGCTTGTTTACAGGGATGAAAACTGTGCCTCACACGCAGTGTATCGATGAAGAGGGAGGGCGCCACTGGACAGACAAGGAAGTGCGTGCACTGTTGTGCATCTGGGCTGACCACCGGATCCGCGAGCGCCTCAAGTGTACGCTACGCAACAAGACCATTTTTGAAGACATGGCCCGCCAGATGCAGAAAAGCTTTGGCGTATTGCGCAACTGGAAACAGTGTCGTACGAAATACAAAAACCTCAAGTACGAATACAAGACAGCCAAGAGCGCTCAGATCGCTGGTGGCAGCAGCGCCGCTGGCCCAGGTAGGTATATGAAGTTCTTTGATGAGGTGGAGGCCATTCTATTGGGCGGAGGCCAGGAGCCTGAAACCTATGATGAGCAGAAGCAAACGGGGGATGCAGAAACAGGAGCAGGGAAGCTAGAGTCACCAGCAGACCAGAGCACACAGACCAGAGTATCTGATAACGAGCCTGTCATTGAAATTGATGACGGTAAGTGTTCATTTGCATTGCACACAACAGTGTCATTGTCATTCACAGCACAGGTTAAAAAGATTGTTTTTTTTACTGAACCACTTTGCACTTCCAGATGACAGTGATGATTATGAAATGGATGGAGAAATGGATATCAAATGGAGGGGAACAGGTATGCTAATTCGGAAAATTGTGTCGTTTACTGTGCATTTTTAGCAGGTTCTCAATTTGTCTGTAACGGTCATGCTCAAACGTACCTCAATGCTTTTAGCACATGTCCAAACTCTGCTGATGCAGGGACTGATTTCCCTTTGGGGATTAATAAAGTCCTGTCCATTAATATCCTAATCCATTATATTGCATTTGTTGCCAGATGCCAGTTTATCCCCCACAGAGCAATCCAGCTCTGACAACCTCCATGTAGTCACGGTGTTGGACACAGGCCGCAACTGGACTGACCAGGAGATGCGGGCGCTGATTCAAGTTTGGTCCGAAGAGGGCGTGAGCAGGCAGCTGGAGAGCTCCAACAGGAAGAGGGACATCTTTGTTCAGATTTCCAAGAGACTTATGCAGCAGGGCATTGAACGTGACTGGAAACAGTGCCACACCAAGTACAAAAACCTCAAGTACCTATACCGCTCCCTCCAGAGGGGGAAAGCAGACAGCACAGACCCACGGCGCCTCATGCGATTTTATGATGAAGTGGACGCCATTCTGACGCGCAGAAGTAATGGCTCGTTGTATAATAGCAGATATTCAGACGAGTCAGCAGGATTGACTATGTTTGTGGGCTGTGAGGAGAATGATTATGCCTGTCAGAATAAAGTGGCTTCAATGAAAGAGGAATATTCCATTTCTGACCCCGTCTGGAGCCTCGAGGTGGCACCAAACAATCCCCACTCAATGGCATACAGAGGACTTGAGTGTGGCCTGAGCCAACAACACCAACAGCCAATTCTGTGTAAGTAAGGTTGAAATAATTAATTTGTGTCTAGCACCATTGTTGGCTAAATAACTATGCTAATTGCAACAATGCTCTATGTTGTACTACAGGCCACAATGAAGCTAGAGAAGATGTGATGCCACAAAGCAGAGGAATGAAGAGGAAAGCTGTGGATCAAGGTTAGAAGTGGTTCTTCCCACTTTTAATCACCTAATAATGCGTGTTAAGACATGATGGGCCCTTTGACTTTCCATAGAGCCTCAATTATTGTAATAATGGAGGAGACTTAGTTGACAAGCATTTACAGGACTATTTACAAAATGGTATAAAAGGCCTTTCTTGGTAAATTGACTTAATGTTAACTTAGTGGGTGAAAACAATTTAAGAACATTTAATAATTTAAAGGAATTCACAGAAGAAAATGCAAACAGGGAAACATAATTACAAAAGAGAAGAATAAATAGTATGGAAAAACTACAATGTAATATATTGTGGAGATAATGTACTTAGTACTTAGTTATTGAGACAGGGAAGGACATGGTAGGCCAACTGTTCTTCTGGATCTACTGTACATTCAATAATTTGTGGTGCTGTGCAACGTGTTTTTTTGCCAGATACTATGATAACACCAGCAAAAAGACTGGATTCAGGATCAGACTATGCAGACCACGTTACCATCAAGTGCAAAGAAGAACAGGAGAACCTCCCAGTTATAGAGATCAACTCAATATACTCAATGTCATCTCCCAATCTGCTCATAGAGAAACAGGTAACCTCAAATTGACCCATTTGATCACTTTTTGTATGACCTATGTACAGTCAAAGGTGAAATGACCTGATGTCTAAAATATCTCAGCAGTTTTACTGAAAATTTGTTTTTAATTAAAATCAGGGGTGTCTACGGCAACCAGTGGGGTGGGTAAAACTACATCATCCATATTACACTATCCGTCAACTGCCTTGATCGACAATTCCTGCAGCAACTCACAATTTCATACATTGGTGGATACTTAAGGAATACTAATGTACATAAACAGTTAAAAACAGTACAGTATACTGTTGTAAATTTCTCTCACCATGGTGTTACTGAAAGGGATATCTGGATTGTCAGTGGTGTCATTTTACAAAGTTTCACTTTATTTCCCATTCAATTCTGAACATTTTGGTAGCAGTGTTTTTTCAATGAATCCCTTGTGACTGTGCAACAGTCACATAGTTATTGACACCTTGTGTGTGTTGTCTGAGGGCAAAGTTAAAATCTGACCCAGAAGTTAGAGGGTTTTATCGTTGGGTGCGAGTTGTTTAAACTGTGTGAAGATTTTAGAAATTATGAGTTGTAGCCTACCAGGTATTGTGTCTAAGCATTTGAGAAATACGTTTCAGTTGTAAAACAATGCTTTAGCTACCCATTAGCTTCAAAACTAACCAGAGGTCTACTGCCATTACAATGCAAAGACTGCAACAAATGGAGCATGTGCTGACCCTATTCAGAAAGTTAATTTGGGTCTGATTATACCATGGTAAGCTACTTTCTCAAGACCCCCTATACAAATTTGAAACCATCTGAGTTGTATTCCCTTTGTGTCCCCAGTCTCAAAATAAAAACTATGCCCTTAGGAGCCAATTGTTTACATACCATATGCAGCATTTTTGCTGTTGCCCACCCAACAATAACATCATATATCTTTACACCTCTGTTTAAAATTGCTATCCAATGTTTCTCTTATTCTAAACTACAGGCCATTTTAGAGTTTGGGAAAACAGTGAGTGGAGGGGAAACTGTGATTACGGTTACAATCTAGTAGTAGGAACTATAACTGATCATGGCATGCTTTTTTTCTGAGAGTTTTGTGTTTCATTGAATATCACGTACGTCACTTCCGACCCCTTTTAATAGTATGAGGGAAATAGGACAAAGACCAGAAATTCCCCATAATCCTGTAGGGCTCATGTTGTCCCGTCCAACCAGCGATGTTTTGGATTAAAACTGAGAAGTGCCCCTTACTCGTGACCCATTTCCAAAAGGTTGTCAGGAGCGACTTTTATCGGGGTGCTAAAACGTGATTAGGGGCACTATAACATAGCAGCACTCAAAATGGACACTGTACACTTAACATAACATAATATTTTGTATAAACCTTCAAACTAAAACAACGGCGGCTACATACCTGTGTTGTAACGCAACAAGTCCTAAAGTTAGGACTTGTGAAACCTCTAGCTGCGTCGGCCACTCTCCGGCAGCTACACAGCCGAAAACGCCACACTCCTCCCCGATGCCATTCTCTTCAAACTCCATCCCGATCCCGAGTGCAGGGGATACCTCGTGCTTACCTCGTCAAATAAATGAGCGTTTGTGCTTCTTCATGGGACTCTAGCTCACCACGTGCAAGTGTCTCCGGAGCACATTAGTCACAATAACAAAATACAAACATGTTTAGCATAGTGTCGAGATGTTAATATAACAGTGAAGACGAAACACAGTTTGCGATTAATAGGGAACTAAAGGTTTTCAGACACATTAGTCAAAACTAATTCTGTCTTGTGTATTGGTTTCTTCTGGTGATGTTTTATAGCACCACCTTCGGACTGTAAAGACCAGCCTTCACTACAACGTCGATATATAGTAACAATTCGTCTGCTAAACTTATGAAGACTTTCTTTCCCGTTTGTCGAGTACACCCTTGTTGTGATTGGATGTCTGAATCAATAAAGATCTGTTATTGGTCAGTGCAACAAGAAAAGTCTGAGATAACTTCCTCGTTCTCTAACGTGCGCTGCGCTGTATGTAGCATACTTCTGCATGGAGATCCAGTACGAGAATAATACGTTTCTAAATCTTTTCCCACCGTTTGTTGTCTCTGTTTGATCGTGTCTTTGATTTCCAGGACAACATACCTTCAAAGAACGTCATGGAGTCAATACCAGGTAGGGTACATTTTATATTAATAAATATTTATTTATGATTTATTCGACGTTTAATTTAGACTGGTCAAGTTGTATATTGAAATGTAACTACCTACTGTAATTGCACTATTTTATATTAGAGCTCAAGATCGGACAGAAGCTAAGTGAAGGCAAAACGAAGCAAATATTTGAGCTGGCAGACCAGCCCGGCTCTGTTCTGGTTCAGTCCAAAGACCAAATCACTGCTGGTAATGCTGCCAGGAAGGACCAGATGGAAGGCAAGGCAGCTATCGCCAATAAAACCACTAGCTGCGTGTTCCAGTTGCTTAAAGAATCGGGTGAGGATTCACTTCATTCTTGACTTGTGCATTAACGACAATGTTATTTTATTTTATTTTTTTACAGGTACAGGTGGCGTCGTGCCCAAAAATTATTGCCCGATTAAATAAAAGTGATTGTAGTCTGTCTGCAGCTGCTTTATCTATAGACCATATGCTTTTTATCCTATAAAATAGTATTGGCTATACTTTACTATGTCTAAGCTATGTGTTTATTTGCTATGTCAAATATTCTTATTTAAATTTTGAAACTAGACTGTAGTCAAATTATTATGATGGTTTATATATGCCTAGATAAAACTATCCTTAATGTATAGTATTTCACCTGCTCTATGCCCTACCTAGATTATAATTAATCCACTCAATTTCACCAGTTAAAAATGTGTGAAGATCACCATAAAATGCACTTTTTCATATGGTGATAACTTTTTATCAGACAGTCACTTTTGGGCACACATGTAACCGTTCTCAAAAGTAGCATACTCGCTGCTGTGTGGGACAATCTATTATTGTATGCAACTAATAAGGCTACAATCCAAAAATGGGACTTGTTTAATTTGATAACCCTATTTGACAATATAGGCTACATATAAACAGCAATTACTAGACACACACTCACCCATGTGCTGTTAAACAAATGCTGTTTTGAAAATGTTAGTTTCACTGCACTCATTAATTTGTTCAAAATAGCTTTCTATTTTCATTTTAAAATAAATTTGCCAAATTGTTGCCATGTGCCCGACTATCAGGCAAATTGTGCTATCTTGTGACTTCAGACATTTCTTCTTTCAAATCACCAGAATGTGACCCACCAGTCATCATACATAGTTGTCTTTCATTTAAATACCATTCAAGATAAAATATAGGTCTGCCATGGAAATGCATGGGTTTTGATGCTTACAATATTAACATATGTTCTAGGAATTAAGACTGCGTTTGTGAAGCAACAATCAGACACTGCGTTCATCGCAGCCCATTGTGAGATGATTCCAATTGAATGGGTCTGTCGGCGACTGGCAACTGGCTCGTTTCTCAAGAGGAATCCTGGCATAAAGGAAGGCTACCGCTTCACTCCCTTGAAGATGGAAATGTTTTTCAAAGTATGTGTCTTTACCTTTGCTTGGACTTGTCAGTTGTAACAATACAGTAGTAGGCCTACTATTGCACACCTGTATTTATGAAATAGGCATGTACTCATTGATGGCTGAAGAGTTTAAACTATCATTATTTTTGTTTGATGTAGGATGATGCCAACAATGACCCACAGTGGTCTGAAGAGCAGCTGTTGGAGGCCAAGTTTTCTCTTGCAGGGCTCACTATTGGTCAGTGCGAGGTGGACATCATGAATCGCAGCACTGTGGCCATTTTTGAGATTCTAGAAAAGGCCTGGGCTACCCAGAACTGCACTTTGGTGGATATGAAAGTATGTGTTGGGTTGCTACCCCCTGCTGGTCATAATTATAAACAATTATTACTGAAGGGTCTAGAAAATACAGTGTCTATTGTTAAATGCAATTGTTGAATACACATTAATTGCTAACCTTTTTCTTGCTCATAGATAGAGTTTGGTGTAAATGTGACCACCAAAGAGATTGTTCTTGCTGATGTGATCGACAACGATTCTTGGAGACTGTGGCCAGAAGGAGACCGAAGTCAGCAGAAAGACAAGCAGGTAAGATAAGCAGGTTTCCCAAATGCTGCCTGGCGTGTAGAGAAAATATTGGTGACAAATTGTGAAACATTACTTTCTTCTAACTAGGTGTATCGCGACCTTAAAGAAGTCACACCAGAAGCAATGCAAATTGTGAAAAGGAACTTTGAGTGGGTCTCTGAAAGGGTCAAGGTACAGTGATGTGTTTTATTTACTTTTTTAATTATTCTTTTTTTTATATATAAACAATTTACTCCTTAACCTACATGGTCAGCAATTACTTTTTGTTTTGTGTTTTTGGAACAGGGCTTAGTGTTTGCTCAGATTTGACTAGTGACTATTGCTATAATATTAACAGACAATTGTAATATCCTTTTTAACCCTTAACTGTAGTATAATTGAATAATCTGTTGCCAACCTTTTATCTTACGCAAGGTAGTTTTGAGGTGCTGATATTGTTTGTATTTTCTCAGCTGCTGCTGGAGCCACAGGCCAGCGGTAGGGTGGTTGTTCTGATGGGCTCCACCTCTGACATGGCCCACTGTGAGAAGATCAAGATGGCCTGCAACTCGTATGGAATCCCTTGCATCTTGAGGGTCACCTCAGCTCATAAAGGTCCAGATGAGACACTCCGCATCAAGGCAGAATATGAAGGTTAGTGGATTGATGTATATGAGGTTCTTACCCCATGAAAGAATGTTGTAAAATTCCCTGTATTTAAGTTGTTCATCAGAAATTTCTGTATGAGGAGGTGCATGTCGGGTTGAGAAAATCAGCCAAAAGGAACTGTATTGTAGCAACATTTGATATTCACTGTCTGGGTTTAAGTCTGTTCTTGTGCCAGGAATGTTAATTTGTATGTTCTTCTAGGTGATTGTAAACCAACCGTGTTTGTGGCTGTGGCTGGCAGGAGCAATGGCCTGGGTCCAGTGATGTCAGGAAACACTGCGTATCCCGTAATTAACTGCCCACCTTTAACACCCGACTGGGGGGCACAAGACGTTTGGTCTTCTCTTCGTATGCCAAGTGGTAAGCGCGTTTCTAACATTAAAATAAAATAAAGTTCTAAGAGCCCTCTTTAACATTTTGTTTTGTCTTGTTGCCGTCCAGGTCTTGGATGTTCTACAGTACTTTCTCCAGATGCTGCAGCCCAGTTTGCTGCCCAGATATTTGGGCTTAGTAACCACCTGGTGTGGTGCAAGCTCAGGGCCTCCATGCTCAACACCTGGGTGTCTCTCAAGCTGGCAGACAAGAAGTTACAGGCCTGTAGTCTCTGAGATTCCAGCCAGAGAGAGATTCTGTTTGGTGTTTTGCAGTCTGCTTACCATGAAAAGCACAGTTGAATAACTACAGTGTGTACTTCCAGAATAATTCCATTAAAACAATAGTTAAAATGATCATCTAGTCTTCTGCTTTTATGGTTCTCAAACTGTGTGATGCTTCTCTCGGGGCAGGGGTGCAATCATGAACGTTATCAAATGTAAATATTGTAACGATTGTAGATTAAAATATAATTAAATGATCATTCAGATCATATAACTGTTCCCATCTAGAGAAGCTGAAAGCACTCCATGTACAGTAATGGCCTTTTGTCATGCTGGCAAACTAATAATTCTAGCAAATTAGCTGTCAGTAAAAATATATCCTGAGACAACTGCTTCCTACGCCCGTCGGAATTTGCATGTTAGCCACCAATTTAGATCCATGTGACAGCATGAGAATAACGTTCCTACAAAAATTACAATTGGCTGCTTTTTAAAAATTTTTTTTTTTTTAAAGCGATTAATTGATTGTATATAGGAATTAGGTTCCTTGATTCAGGACGCTTACAAAAGCATCAATACCATAACCTGACATTCCACAGAGGAAATGCTGTCAAGTCCATACCACGCCCGTATAGCTGTTAACACAATGCTGATTGGAAAGTTCAGTTGCTACTCAGAAATTCAAAATTATTCATAGACTTTCCAGACTGATTCTCACTGCAACATTAAACTGAAGAGCATCCTGATCTTGCAAATCTATCAATACCAGGGCTTGAAAGCATGACCTTTTGCTTGGATATTGATCCCTACATTATTTTGCTGACACCTGCATATTTGTTCACTTATTTCTCACACTTCTAAAACCTGTGAATCTCTTAACATTAACATCATTATGAATCATATACTCTAATTTATATACTGTATAGTTCAGTGGCTCTATCTAACCCAGTCACATATTCATAGGCATTCAATGTAGAATCAGCCAGGAGAGGGAGACATTACTTGTGAGAAATGAAAACAAGCTATTTCACCAATCCAGGGGTTTGCAGCTGAGAGGATGAGTCAGAATCTCATGCCATATGCCTCTTTTCTTTTTTAACTTTCATTACAATCATGCTTTCATCTTGATGGCACATAACAGACATAATCATCCATTAAGTGGTCAATATTTCATCCATGTGTGGGTGGAGGTGGGTGGACATAAGAGCTGAAAGTAGAGTGCTAAAGATAAGTGCGGTGCAGTTAATATGTGAGGGGGAACAGTTGTTTTACATTTGAAATGGTCTAACATTTTACTGTACGAACCTCTGATCCTAAATGAAACAGGGGATGATGACATGGGAAACACTAACAGATAGTGTGTCCCGACATAGTGGACACAATGCATTAGGTCTGTCTGTGATTCTAGGTCTCCTAGACAACTGTAACCTGGCAACCATCACTCAACATGCAATAATCTACAATCCCTTCTCTGGCCTTGCCCTTGCTCCAGTGCTCTTTAGGTATTCATTATCTTCCATTACACATTAGCACTTTATGCTTTATTTGAGGTTAGTGCAATTTCTGTGTGAATATTCTATGCATTAACCATTTGTATAATATGGCCAATGCAAATGAAAGGGCAAATGCTCGATATGACATCCAAAAGCAATTTATTTTGTTTTCAAAACAAAGTTGGCATTTCAGTATTACTACTACAGTGCTGTATTTTACAGTACAGGTATTCTAAGACGGCATAATAACTTTTTCCAGTTCTTCATGCTCAAACATCACTTCATGAGTAGCAATGTTTACATTTGCCCTGTGTACCCCTGTAGTGAGCACGAATCGCTGTCTGAACTGGTGATCTTCATCTATCACAGGCACATTCATCGCTCTATTGCTCCCTCACAGTGTTTAATACACTGGCTCACAGAACAGAACATCGTCATACAGATGGTAATCCAACATCACAGTGCCCCCAGGTCATGGCAGGACCGAGACTTCTGCCTGAAAAGCTTCCCCCCTTCCCGCTCTCGATCTCGCGGATACCGCGGGACCAGGCTGGTCAGGAAGCGCTTGGCGCGGGAGGTCATGCTCTCGCGGAGGCTCGCGTCCTCAGCACCGGCTCCTGGGGGCCACGGGGCCTGACCCCTGGCTAGCCTCACCGCGCACTCCAGCAGCTCTGGAGTGCGGTGATCCAGAGACGCCGAGATCTCTAGGTACAGGCACTGAAATAACGCAGCGCTGGTCATGGCCTCTGAGAGGGGTAGAGGATATAATTGGGAGAAAAGCAGTGGAAAGAGCAGACACGCCAGTGATGAATATAATTATGTCAACACTTGGCTAGAGAGAGAGGATGCTGTGGAGCCAGGCTCTATTTTGGTATAATGAAGCCATCCCATCGCTACAGTATACTGCACAGACCACGTTGTCGCTTTTGAAAGTAATGCCATTTTCACACAGCATTACCACCAGACCACAGCACAATTCACACAGGACAATGAAATCCCTTGCTAGGCAAACCACTAAGGGGGTTAAGTCACCTCATTAGCTCTTGTTTTAAAATGTTAATGGTCTCGTATGGCTAAAGAAGGATCCAGTTGGCTACATGATTAAAATGAGAACGATGCAAGACAGACAGAAGGTCAACGTGTGAGCTAAAGCGTTCTTGTTTGCTAAAATGCAGTGAGGCAGAAGTAACGCGAATGTAATGTGTTAACCAAAACACACTTGTAAACCTTTTAGACGAAAAGAAGCTTGCTTTTATACTAGAGATACATCACTTATGAAGTGTGAGATGGGTCTAAGTGCTACCCTGGTTTCATAGCACACTGGACAGTTCAATTGAAGTTAATATGCAGTGTACTAACAATAAATAAGCCTCTCTACTGCTTAGAACTGTAGTTAGCACAGTTTTTAACACAGTTTGCTACTCCCACACAATCCTGGTGTAGCTAGAACCATATTTTACAATATATACAAAGATACCCTGCGAGGGTACATGACTGAAAACATCCTCACAATGAGGCAGCTACAGTGACAGAAATACTATTCACAAAAGGACAGCAAGTGACTTTTGTACAAGTCAAATACCTCCCCCTTAAGGACGGCTGTAGCACTGCAGACATAAACTGCTTAGTATTGTGCATAGCACAGGAATAAGCCCTCTTACCTTGAGAGCTGACTTCACGTGAGCGGACAAGGTCACTCTTGTTACCAACAAGGATTATGGGAGTTTGGGGCTGAGTCTCCCTCAGGAGAAGACGAAGTTGGGCAGTGCGATGGAAGCTACGCCTGTCTGTCACCGAGAACACCAGAACACACACTTCACACTGCAGAGCTGACAGGTCCTGGGGAAAGAGGAAAACACACACACACACACACACACACACACACACACACACACGCCAAGGTTTAAGCACTGAAAAACCAAGGACCTCTGTTGTTCTGTGGATAACAGTTTTCCCTTGGGCCACTAATTATAGAAACAGTAACAGACAACACAGATGAGATGGGTTGTGTTTTCAAACATCTCCCTAGATTAGAAGAAGACATTGGCACATCTGCTATCACCCACAGATGCTCCTGAACTGTGTCCAAAATATGATGGCGAAACTGTGGAAATGTGTTTTGAACCGGATAATGAGATATGGACACATATCTTCAGTCTCTTTGGGGGTTAGCACTTGTTTGCAGCTGGTTTTGCTGTATTCACATCCAGCTAAAAACATGCCAGTTGGAGCTCTCAGATGTTATTCCCCAGATGTTATGGGGTCCACATTTATTCTTTAGCAAAATACTGCCTTCCTGATTCTGGCATGTAAACACAATAGGAGTGTGAACACATTAAATACTATTCATTTTATCATATTTGGTTGCGTTTTTACATTGTTTTCAGTGTATAAACTACTGCCATACTTTTAATCACTTGTCTTAATAACTTTCTAGAACATTAACATTAACGATCAGTTAATTCACCGATATGCTTCCAGGAACAGACACAGTTGTGCATTGTGTGTGTTTCCCAATCACTTTGGCCATAATAAAAATTGCATATATGTCATATAGTACATGACAGAATGATCTTGTTATGTAAGCAGCTGAATGCCTATACTGCATGTCTGGGAAGTGAGAGCCAGCAGCAAAGAAGCCTGGCTGTGTCTTAACAAGCAGGGGAAGGCAGTGACTGGGCTCCGAGATGCTGTTTGGCTCACCTGTCTCCAGTTGTCATAGATAATAATGGTGCTCTCCTCCTCGTCCACGGTGACTGTGCGCACGTAACCCTCCCCTAAGGAGAGTCAGAGGAGGCGTTATAGAAGGGTTAGGAGCATTGGCGTATTTACCTGCTTACAATGGAAGTGCACTACATAATGTCTTGATTGCAACACTGTTTAATTTCTCTGCCTTAAACTACACAGTTGCACTAGCACACAGAAAGCTATAGGCCTATAATAGAGCAGCACCATTACCTTCAGAGTCAACGGAAGCAGTCCTCTCCATGTCTCCAGACAGAGTGATAGCCAGGGAGGACTTCCCCACCCCATTCTGCCCCAGCAGGGCAACCCTTAAAGGCCCGTCAGGTCTGCCTTCTAGTGCCCCAGATAAAATGTCATCAACCGCTGGGCTGAAGCTGATAGGGGGAGGAGAAGATCCAGGAACCCCTAATGTCCAGTCGTAATCGTCACGCACGGCCTCTTCACGTCTGAGCTGGTGCTTGATCGGCAGAGGAGTGCTTCCTCTACGGACACTTTGGCCACTGGAAAGAGTCATACTGTCGCACTACAGTGGAGAGAATAGTCGTTAATCTACAGATATTATATTGGTCATGCTACTGAGACTGAGAATTCAAAGATGAAAAAAAAGTGAAAACATTATCAGGCACCTGTCAGCAGTGATGACTGTATACAAATGTAGGCTGCAGGCATATAATTTAGCAATCTACATTAGTGGCAAGTCATTTATCAATAGCTTGTCGTGATTAAACCCCTTCCCCTCCCCAACCACCACTTTTGCCTATACCGCATAAACAGAAAGGTGCACCGAAATGTTATATTTCTAAATATAAGATGTTTCTACCAAAACCTCATGCCAATACTGTCGCGGCTTCTTTCCACGCGCCTCAAGGGTGATAGGCTAACACACATACACATGGAAGACATAAAGAATAGATTATTATATCCTCCTACTGTACCTTAAGATGTCTTTCCTCGATGTTTTCTTTGGGCACATCTGTCGGCATCTGCAATTTTAATATGCAGATGAGATTATGATAAAGAATTTGACGGAACTCCTTGTGCCTCCAGCCCTACTAATTATCCACCCCAGGAGTTGAACCTCAAAGTCGGTATGATCTCTCACCTGGCACACGGCAACCACCTCTCTCTCTCGCTCTTTCTTTCTCTCTATCTCTCTCTCAGTCTCTCTCTCGCTTACTGTACTGGTCTCTCTCTCTCTCTCTCTCTCTCTCTCTCTCTCTCTCTCTCTCTCTCTCTCTCTCCCAATCTCTCTGCTCAGACACAAAGGTGCCACAACCTATACGTTTGTTCCAATCTACTGCGTTGCTCAAGAGTAAATGTCCTTAAATGCTAAAAAGCACACAGGTCTCTTACAAACTAAACACACTGGCAAGAAGATTAGCTATAATGCTATAATGTTGATTTTATAATAAAGTGAAAATCAGTCAAGTTCAAACACTGGAGTTTCATATCGTAGCCCAGGCAAATTTTGCGGTCCTCAAATATTCAGTTATTCAATTTCATGCAGGTCTAATTACCTGAGGTAAATGCAACCCCCAACCTGACGCTAGGGGGAAGCATAACACCACCACGGCGTCCCGTGTACGTGTGTGTGTGTCTTGGGAGAATACTGTACATACAATAAGGTGGGTATTCCCGTTGTGTCCCCTCTCTCTCGCTCTCTCTCTCTCCCTCTCTCTCTCTCTCTCTCTCTCTCTCTCTCCCTGTGTCTCACCTTCTATTTTTTTCTCGCTGTTTTGTTCAGTTCGTGTCCACAACTCAAAGGAGTCCGTGATTTGCACATAATATTTGGGCGAAATGTCAAGCCACGAACACGTAGTTACCAGAGCAGAGTGGCTGGCATTTGTTTGTCACAAGGTGCGCGTGTGGATACGTGTCTATTGGTGGCAGTGGTTAAGTGAGTGGGGTGGGGGTCATTTCCATACAATGCTACAATGGAGCCCGGCAGTGGGCAGTCAGAGCTCCATTATAGCCCTAATCCCGCCTCTATTATGAGCCAGAGAGAGAGAGAGAGAGAGAGAGAGAGACGCAGAGAGCGCTGAAGGTGAGGTCATCCCAAACACCACTCACTCGGGGTCACTGCCTCACTATGGTGAGGTAAAGAGAGAAGGGCATGCGAGCGATGGCCGCTTCACACCCCCACAATCTGACCATCACTTGTTTGGCATGTGTTCAAGACAAAACTATAATGGTAAAATATCTTGTTTATTTCATATGCAGATGAAACCACACGACAACAGGAGCATGAAACCATAATAATGGCCATAATGACTTAATGTTAATTATAATAAAATTAGGATCAACTCAGAGAAAGTAAAAATATACACATAACTTGGTAGAATATAATGAGAAACCAGAACATTTTAATAACAATTTGTACATAAATAAAGAGTGAATAAATACTGTAAATAAATATAAAACAAATAGATAAATTATTTGATCTACACCCAAATGCCGGTCTTCTGGCAACATTTTTATGGGACAGTTGAGTTTAGAGGATTTGTCCATGAAATGTTTTTGCATGTATCCCTGTGATTTATTGTAATAAAGTTTGCAGCGCTGTGGTGATATGCTAGCGATCATTTTACTGAGATTTTGAGTTTAAAACAGATCTCTGGAGATCATGGCAGTCATGTTGCATGGGCTCCCGTTATGTTTGGGTTGTCTTGCAAATGTCTTTCACCACAGCTTAACCATGCCATACTGCTATAGCCTACAAGATCAATGTTCGCTATATAGATTATGTGAATTAGCTGAAGGGTCCTCGATGACATGAATGCAACCTCTTCATTTTGAACATCTGCCCATTATAGCACACTGCAACTGTTTTTATTTGTTGTTAATGATGGCAGAAACACCCTTTGAAGATGATTGAGTTTTTTTCTCACACATTTTCTCAAACCAGGCTTATATCTATTCTACACCCAAGAGTACATATCTGTTAATTTAGCACAATCACTGGAATACTAGAGGAAAAAGTGTCTATACCTTATTTAAATATCACTGTTCATGATACAAATATGGCGGTGAACAAGTTACTGGTGAACTTAAACATCTTGGTAGGCAACTGTGAAATATTTGCTGGCAAGTTAAACTGAATGCCATGGATCCAAGCCTGTAACACTTCACGTCCAGCACACACTAGTCCACTGCTTTGTCATCGCAGCTAATAGGCAAACAAACAACACTACGCTTTAGGGCCTGCTCAGATGGTCATCCACAGGGTATGTTTCTGGTTTCTGGTCCCATTGTGCAGGACACTTCATTTTTTGCATAGATGGAGCAATTGTTCAGGCATAGGTACTACAAACTACTTTGGAAGTAGTTTGATCATGGCCAATGGGCTACTTCGGCATCTCCATTATATAAGGTAGATCCCAAACAAGCACTCTCCAGTGTTTGTGCTGCTTGAGGTATAACAGAGTCCATGAAGCGACATAGGGCTTCTATTTCCCCTATAAACGAACAGTCCCGACTATCGAGGAGTGTTTTTCACAGTGGCCTAACCCTGCCTGCCAGTGTCTGCACCCCTTCTCCCCTCCCCCATCCACCCATTTCCCTCTCATGTACGTACACACTCACTCACACTCACACCCACATACTGTACAAAGCACCCTCCATATTTTCTTGTTAGAGTCTCATTACTCATCCGCCATTGCTCCTTTTCTGTTTCATCTCCCCTTTCATTTGGGTACTGTCTCCTCCTACTCCTCCTGCTCCAGGTGAGCTCAGAGGAAGTAGTTCGGGGGAGGGGATGGAGGGTTGTTGGAGCAGGTGGGCGGAGCTTCGCTGGTGCCGTGGCTGGCACTCACCAGCTTCTCGTAGCGAGCCTTGTAGGCGTCTCTCTCCCTTAGCACCTGGGACAGCTCGCACTGTAACTGTTCCAACTGTGGAGAAAAGCATCGCTTTTATTAATATTACGTATTCGCCAAGCTGAGTAATGCTGAGAATGCAAGCATGTTAAAGCCCCTGAACACCCACGCAGGTGCTTTGAGTTATTGTATCTGATTTCACCTCTTCACAAAGGAACTAATCGTGAACAGTGTGTTTCATACCACCTAAACATGTTAAAGCCCCCGAACACCCACACAGGTGCTGCTTTGAGTTATTTTTTCTGATTTAACCTCTTCTCAAAGCAACTAATCATGAACAGTGTGTTTCAAACCACCCAAACAGGCACAATATAATAGTTTAGGAAAATCAGGAAGATATAAATCACACCTCAGAGAGTTCCTGAGAAGCAATATCACTCAAAACACCTGTGTGGGCATGCAGGAGCTTCACATTGTGGTATGTGTGTGTGTGTGTGTGGAGACGGGCAGGCTACCTTCTGTGTGAGCACGTGTTTCTCTGACTCCAGGGCGTGGCGGTGCTGCAAGCGCTTGTAGTGGCACGACTGGGCGTAGCCGCGGTTCTTCAGTGTGCGGCGCTTCTGCTTCAGACGCACCACCTCGTCCTTGCTCACGCCACGCAGGTGTCGGTTGAGCTCACGCACAGACAGGCTCACCATCTGCTCATCAGAGAAACGGTCGTCCACCTCGCACTGGAAACATAGAGAGAGAGAGAGAGAGAGAGAGAGAGAGAGAGAGAGAGAGAGAGAGAGCGAGAGAGAGAGAGACAGAGAGAGAGAGAGAGAGAGAGAGAGAGAGACAGAGAGAGAGAGAGAGAGATAGGGAGAGGTTGATTATTAATTTGGCTTGATGATCTCAGTGATTATGGACAGTTGATGATGTAAAGGAGTTAGATAGCTAGATAGACATCAGACAGATAGCTAGATAGACATACAGACATACAGACAGATAGATAGATAGATAGATAGATAGATAGATAGATAGATTTTACGTTTATATAAATATAACAATAACATTTTGAACAGGTTAAATATGCAGTTTATTAATAGCAATTATTGCATAAAGCATGCGATCAATCCCAATTAAAATGTTTTATCAACTGGCAGCCCTAAAAGAATGATACAGTATACATGTGGTGTGCACATTTTGTGTCTCCATGCATGTCAACACATGTGTATGTGTACTGTATGTGGTGTGTGAACCTGTCTGCTGTTAACACCATTGTCCATAATCATGTAATCCGACTAAACGCAGGTGACATTTATCGGGATTAAACACGGCAATAATAGCAAATATTATCATAAGATCTCACTGTGCTCCACATACTGTCTTCGGAAATCTGTGTAGTCTCCATGCAGAGCACATCCTTAGTAAATTATGGCATTTCACTTTGCTGTCATGACACAGTTGGAGTGTACCTTTACCCAGCTCGGGCCTAACTGCAAAATTTAAAGAAATGCTAAAAAGTAGATTAGAAACTGAGGGAGGGATATGGAGGGTCTGAGAGGGGACTCTCCATTAACATTAACATTTCATGATGTACAATCTTATGAGTGATACGTTGGAGACATGTTGTAATGTCCTAATCCTAATCCTTTATGCGTGATCCCTCTCAAGCCTCAGTGTCACACTATACACTTCCTTATTGTGTAACATAGTCACCACTAGGGTAATAGACATCCCATAGATATACTACGTATTTTAGCAGATGTAAAAACCGGTTCCAGAAGAAAATGCCTAACCAGTTGCTTATAACCATTTGTTTTGACTAATTGTCAGGGCTGTGGTGGTTATATCTCATACCTGGTTAGGATTTTTATATTCTGGACCAAGTTTGTTCACCTTCTTGTTAGTAAGTAGGTTCAATTTCTCTCAATCTACATTGGGAAGGCCGTGTTCACAATATAGGCAACCTGCAGAGATGATTCACTCTGGCAGGCTCAGTTCCCCCTCATAGAGAATGACCAACATGTACCAGACCATTTTGTCGGTGTGCATGGAGCAGAGACAGTGTGAAACCTAAACCTGTGTGGTACAGTAATTCTCTCGCTTTAGGCTTTGTTTCACCAACCCATCAACAAAACCAAAGCGAATCAAAGTTGAATTGTTTAAAGGTACACCTTGTATATGATATAGCAACCTAATACCCCCAAATATCTGCCCAAGGTCAGTGTTTGTGAATGAGTATGAAAGCGCATGTGGCTATGTAGATAAAGGAGCAGTACCACACAATCGAGCCAACGGTGACAGCCTACAGCTTCTTCCTGTGTGTACCTGACTAACTTGGAGGTGATGATGGTGATGAAGATGGTGGTGGTGGCCATGCATGGGGGGTTGGGGGTGATGCTGATGGGGGTGGTGGTGAGGGCTGGCGGGCTGAGGATAGGGGGCCACGGCGGACACGGCACCGGGCATAGAGGGAGCACCGGATGACATGAAGACCAGTGGACGGTGGCACATGTCCGTCCCCTTGACGCACGAGATGTCGCCTCCGCTGTCGCTGCAAGAGTCTCCTAGGTTACTGCTGGAGCTCTGAGAAAGTGCCGGAAACTGCAGGGAGGGCAGAGGAAAGGGAAAGATTAAAAATAGCAAGGAGAAAATAGTGCGATGAAGCGCCGTCACACCACAGTTTATAGCTACAACGGGCTAACAAGAAACATTAAGTCACCTACAAGGTGAAATAAGTTAGGTAGTGCCCTATAAATGAATGTGCATTCATGTGTATTTCAATTGTAGGTCAACTCTAAATGTTTGGGAAATTTAGTGGACCGGGTGCAAATAGTGCGATGAAGCGCCGTCACATCACAGCTTCGCTACCATCACAGCTTCGCTACATAGTGCTAGCAACAAACGTGAAACGAAATGACTTAGTTAGCTAATAAGTGAGATGTTGACATCTTCAGTAATGTGACTGTAGTTTTACTATGGCGTCTGTGCGTGTGTGTGTGTGTGTGTGTGTGTGTGTGTGTGCTGTGTGAGATATTGACCTGGGAGCTGACGGCAGCAGCAGCCGAGCTCAACAGAGCCTCCACGGCGTCCTCACATTCGAAGAATCCACTCATGGCCCCCCTCTCTCGGTCACCCCGCTCCGGCCCCCCGCCCATGGCCACCTCGCCCATGGCCACCTCGCCCCCGAACTGCTGCTGCAACGCGGCCAGCCATATCAGGTCCTCCAGGGAGGCTGGGCTTGGCCCCTGGGGGGCTCCGTGGGCAGGGCTCCCCTCCGCGTTCCCCTGGGAACAGGAGCTGAGGCCTGAGGTGAAGCTGTGGGAGATGGAGAGCGGCAAGGAGAGGGAGGAGGACGAGGATGAGAGGGAGGAAGCGGCGGAGGGTGGGGGGTGGCTTTCGCTGAGCGTGGGCGAGGGTGGCAGGGAGTTGTAAGGGCTGGAGCTCAGGCTGGAGACCCCCGCAGGGTGGCCGGCGTACGGGGAGCCGGGCGGCGGCTTGGGAAAGGTGCGAGGCGGGGGCGGGGTGTCCGGCTTCACCTCGAACTTCAGGAGGTCAAAGTCGTTCAGGTACTCTATGGCAAGGGGGCTCGGGGGCAGGGACGACATGGGCAGGGCGGGGTACTCCATGGAGACCAGCTGCTCCCACGGGGTCTCTGTGTGTCAGCGCAGCGCCCCGAGTCGCTCGTCTGATCCTCACAAATGCTAGGCTATAGGCTCCGGCAGGGGGCTAGTCAGGGAGCCAAGCCTTTCCCTGTGTCCTGGGCTCTTCCTCACCTGTCCTGAAGACAGATACAGTGCGTGGTGAACACACAGTTATTTTATTTACTGGTAATGAGATACTAAGGTGCTCCTTCATAGAATTGCTAAGTATAATAAGATCTCTAAAGCAACAGGCAATGCCAACAACCAACTGAGAAAATCAAGCTCCCATGTATGCGATTGTGATTAGTGATTAGTTAGCTCTATGTATCACTTACCTAAACAATGTGTTGTCATGTCCTCATTAAGAAATACTGTAGAAATAGGTTGTTAATCAATAAACATACGTAATAATTCAGGTTTCATCTATCGCATCACAAGATATTGCGTTGACTGCCAGATTTAACTACAACTAACTATAACTACATAAACTGCATTAACAAATAGCTCACGTGTAGCATAATGTAGATGTATACCATAATTTAGAGCCAGGTTTATTCTATAATCTTTCTAAAATAATTATTTTATAATATTCAAATTATCTAACAGTCAAACGACCCAATGTTATTAACAGTTGGTTGAACTAACTAATTAAATGGTTATTATAAAGACATTCACTAGATTTATATCTTATATTACCAACCAAGACAATTTAATTAGCCATAGTGCTTCAACCGTGTCTACAAGGAAATACACCTGGCAATAACACTAAATATATTCCTTCAAAGATAAAGGATATTATTATTTAAATTTAATAAATAATCACACCCTGGCAAACATTTCAACTTGGTGTCACATTCACTGAGCATACTCTGGTTCAAAATGGAATGTAACAGAAAGCAAATTGGGGCCAGGCAGCGCAGGCCTCAACATGGCTTTAGCCCAGTCACAGACAATCAAGTCAAAGAGAATGACAGAGATAGACAGGCAGGGAAACAAGAGAGAAATAAGTAGAAGGAACCTGGGGAGAACATGAAGGGCCATGTAGCAGAAGCAGGACAGGTGTCAAAGTAAAAATGAACAGTTTATTAAAAAACTGAAAAAAGATTCTTACCATAGGTCATAAAGCTGATGATGGGAAGATTGGGAGTTCCTTTCAACACCCCCACTACAAAACACACACGCACACACAAATAAGTGACTGACAAGTTCAGGGCAAGACAGATAGAATACAGCGCCCGTGCGTGTGCGTGTGGGTGTGGGTGTGTGTGTGTGCGTGTGTGTGTCTGTTACATGTGAGTGTATAGTCCTCTCTCACTCAGTGTCACTGCCCCCGCTCTTTCTCTCCTATCTAATACAAATCCCTGGTCGCAACAATCCCCTCCTCTGCCCCCTCCCCATGTGCGTTTCTAACAATCATATTCCAAATCTCTCTCTCTCCCTCTCTGTGTCTCGATAAACAGCTTCTCGCATATACCCTGCCTGCAAACAAAAAAACTAAACCCAAAAAACACTTCCTTATTGTTTACTATGTTGCCTCCCACCCGTATCACAGTCACATACTGTACATGCTATACGCACACACGTTAAACTAATGCATATAGTCACCAAACATGCACACAGGCCAACGGATTGATTGACACGCCAGTGAAGGATCATCACATTCACGTAGCCTAAATGACAATATGCGTGTGTGAAAACCTGCTTGTGCAAGTTGCCTCTGGAGCGTGTGAACCGCATTAGTGTAACTATCCGGCTTGTCACTACAAATTCATGACTTTGTACTTATGATTAAGTGTCAGTTATAAGTCATATTGATCCCAGAAAAAATAATGCTTTGTTGGCGTCTCTCTATTGCCACATAGTGGACACTGTGTGCCAATGATCTAGCTCTGTTTAATGTTGAATGCAGGAATGAGTAGCTGATAGGTCTTATTTAGTGAAGCATATATAGGTTGATTTTATTGAGTGCTACAGCAACACAAACGGATTTATCATCTGAAATGTAGCATAATAAATGTGTATATTGCAATAATGACCTAATAAATGGGTTGTATGCCAAGCGTTTGGAGCTATCTCTTCACATTTCTTGTATTAAGCTGTGTCTGACATATGTATGTCTTGTACATTACTATAGTAACCATGTCTTGCTTGTTTTATGCTAAACTAAACAGCAACTGAACAGTTGTTATCATGTTAACTCACGTTAAATATCAAAACCTATAATAATGTTTAATGTTCAGTCGATGAAGATACATGGATGTGTATACATCCAAGTTACATCTGGTTGTCAATAGAAGCCAAATCCAAATGGATTTCTTCCATAAAATATTCATAGTGTTATTACATTGTTGTTATGTAGTGAAATGGCTCTAGAAGTTGTCTGTATCATAATTCTGTTTTTTTTAACCCCAGAAGCCTTTAATCACCACAAGCTGATAAATGCCAAACAAGCGCTTCTCTATGACCCTTAGCGGTTAAACCTGTTTTAATCTGTGACACTATGTGTTAATAATGTCTCGTTAAGGAGTCAGTGAGTTAATATTGCCTGCACAATCTGATTTGTACAGTAAACACAATCAGTGACATATTAAGACACACAGGTTTAGCTCTCAAGGTAGACAGTTCATAAGAAAATAATAAATACTCTAGTCTAGAGTAGCCTTTGGAATTTTCTTGTGGGTCATTTTGGCAACAATGCCAATGGGGTTGCTCTTATTATCTTTTTTTTTATTTTATATGGGAATGCTTTCATTATAGGGGGCCAGGCTAAGCACCAATTACCTCAATGAAATGTAATAGCAACAAGGAAACATTTCCATGGCAAAGAAAGAAAATGGTAAGTCAAATAACATGCTGATGAAGAACTGTTCTATGATGCTTTTTTCTATGCTTGGTTAAACTGGTGTAAAAGGTCCTGCTATTGATTTTCTATTCCCTCATCCTCTCTTACTTTACCTATCTATCTCTACATCATGTTTCCGGGGGAAAGCTTAATGGCTAAACCAACAGGGCCTCCCATGTGAGTGACAGACAAAGAGAGAGAGAGAGAGAGAGAGAGAGAGAGAGAGAGAGAGAGAGAAGGGCAGGGGGGTTACTACCTCACACTACAAAAATACTGCATGCAAACACATCCTTAGTAAAGTACTTAGTCATTTTAATAGTTGATCACCAATACATCATCATTGATAGAAGAGACCCCGGAAGCCTGCTGCTAGTGATATACTGTAGAAAATGTGGTCGAGCTGAACCACACGTTAATATACATTAAGCCTATAGGAGGGGAGAAGAGCAATGCAGAAGCCATGGAAGGTTAGGGGCAGTGTTGCGAGTGACAGGTCAGGGGACAGGGCTGGATGAGTAGGGGCAAATGGTGTGAGCTCGTGGCTTTAACCCATAGATATACAGTGTATGTCCAAATACACAGCTAACATTGCTTCTAAGGAGCTGTTTCCTTCCCTCTCTACACACACACACACACATCGCGTCATAAATTTCACGGAAATGAATAACAGAATAATAGTCATTATTATTATTATTATTATTATTATTAAATATGTATTTATTTATTTATTATTATTATTATTATTAATATTAATTACTATTCCTAGACTAGGAATGATTTACATTTAGATTACAATATTTTGCCGACTGGAAGGATAATGTTTGTGAAAAAGGACAAAAATATAACAGTGTTATAACAATAACAGAAAAATATTTTGTAAATAAATAAATGAATACATAAATAAATATACCTAATCTGTGATTAGTTATTACAGCCCCAGTCGGCACTGTCTGGCTTCACTTTGTGGCTTTAATATGATTTCCTTCACATTTGGGAGACATTAGGATTCAAAGAAGTTGAAGAGTGTGCTCTTACCCTTCTGCGAAGTCAAACAGTCTAAAAGAAATTCCTACAGTTTAATATAACTATGTTTGGCCAATTCACTCTACCAGATGCAACAATGTTAATCCCTAATTTTCCCTCCTCTCTGTCTTTAATCTGGGTGTTTTTCTAATTTCTAATCCATCACTTCAACTGTTAATCTTTAAATTGCCCAATTAAGAATGTCAGTAGCCAGTGTACATATGAGATTACAAGGTTTTTGCCTAGTGAGCTATTTTATTGATTTCCAGACCTTCTGTGTAGATGTGTACCTATGCGTATGTGTGCGCGTGTACCCATGTGGTCTTGTTGTGAGTGGATTAACAGGCTAGTCACAGGATTAGTTGTGATTTCCCCCCCTGTAACTAGTGTCAGATTAACAGATACCCAAATGCCTTCATAAACTGTCTGCTATGTTATCATCCCTCATTAACCTTTCCTGAACTATACCACCTCTTATGATCCATACAGGCTGTTGCTATGATACTATAATACTATTCTGTGTGCAATGCCAGTCACGCCCATGTTGAATTGTGTTGTTATCTGGACATACTGTACCTTATGCATGGCCAGTGAGAAAGGAGGTTTCACTAACACTGACAGATACTGTATTGTGTAAATTCATTAAATTATGCAAATCATATATATAATAAAATAAAAATATAAAAACCCAGCTTTCACATTTTTGTTGAAAGAATGTGTTTTTGTTGTGATATAATGCTCCAACAGACGGATTAAAGTTGAAATTGAATGGCCGGATTAAAGTTGCATCTGAATGGCCATACAAACATACTGTAGGCATTAGAAACGTTGAATCTCACACAGACAAACATACAGAGATGTCAGCTGAAGAAGGACAGACAGCGAGGTAAAGAGTAGACAGAGACACAGAATAGAACGGATGAAGTGGAAGAGCGGGATGAGAAGATTAAGGTGGTCGATACATTGGCTCCTATCCCAGACTGAGAGATGACACTAGATCTGTTAATTCTCTCCCCATCCTTATCCCCCACCACCGATACCTTACGATAGATTGCTCTTCACTATTCTATATCATCTATCACGGATTGTAATGGCTTATGTGTTTTGGAATAAATAAATAAAATTATTAATAAATAAAGAAATACATTAAAATCTGAATTGTATATACAGTATAACAGTTCTTCCTGACTATGCAATATTCAAATTGTTTTCAAAATTGTTTTCAAAACTTTTTTAAAGATATACTTTATGTTGCCCTTTGAATGCAAGAACAAGTTTTGTGGTGTTGCACTTGTGTTTCAAGGTAATATTGTATATACACAGAGAGACAAGAGCACAATTGTAATTGTAGGGAATTAAAATAACCACATTTAAAGCCAGATAATTACTATAATTGTGTTCCTTGGCAAAGGAGGCGTTAACATGTAATGTGACCTGTCAGGCTGTGGTGTGGAGGAGGTCTTAATGAGGCCTACGCTGCTCTGCACAAGATAACTGCTCATTGATTTTGCATTTGTGATTTGAGCAATACCTGCAACTGCATGTATGAAGCAGGCTACGCAATATGCAGTAACGTGCATGAGAGCTTGTGCTTACATGTGTGGACCAATGCCTGTGCAGAGGTGTGTGTGTGTGTGTCTGTGTGTTAAATGTAGAGTCTGACTGAACACCTTACCTGCCATCAATAGTTGTCCAAATCTGCAGATTCTGCTGATATGACCACTGTTGAGAACACAATTGAGGTGGATTATAAGCCTACACAGTATGCAACAATGCGAGGAGGCCTAATATTCGACCCTTACAATTATAAAACTAAGCATGTAGACTGCGGGGTTAGTTCACTTATTGCCTAAATGGCTGTTGATCAACGATGGCACCCTCAGGACCCATTTAATGTATTCCCATGCAGCATATCGTTTGGTGTAGGAAAAGAAGCAAGGAGCGATTAGGGTGCGAGGTGGCAGCAGTTTTGTCACCTATTAGGGTGACTGTTCCCATGACTACCAGGCTGAACAGCTCACTCTTGACCTTTTGGTTGAGGATGTAGTTACATTTTATTGCAACGCATATAGTTCACTGAACCGTTTTGGTGATAACGCGATGGTACAAATGCTAAACTGTTAACATGTTAGCATTTTCTAATTTTCAATTTGTAGCCAAATCCTTAAATGTCTGTGTTTGGGCCTACTTAACAACTCATGGTTATCAGCATTCTAACAAGAAGGGGGAAAAGTGTATGTGTGTGTGTTGGGGTGGGGGTAATCGTTGCGCTCCCCACACACATTACTGTAGACTGCACTTTTATTTCCATGCATCTTTTCTACTCTGCCCACACATGTTCTCTCTCTGGCTCCCCTTTTGCCTTTATGTGATCATGTTGCTTGGTAACAGGAAGAGACGGACGAGAAGGCTACAATGTGCTCAGCGTCTCCTGCGTGATGTGATGTGCCTCCTTGCCAGCTGTAAAGGATGATGCATGTGCACACACACACACACACACAGGCACACACACGCACACACACACGCGCACACACACGAAATATACCCAGCACACAATGCATGTCTAATCTAGTCTCCATCTGCGACCATAAAGGAGGCGAGTCTATGAAGCAAAAATAGCATTTAAAGTAGAAATAGAGATACAATAGAATGGTAGCATAAATTAATATGATCAGTGATTTGCCGTCTTGGGCAGTAACTAGTTACTAGTTCCAGTAATATCATAACTTTTTCAGTAACTAGTACTAGTAACTAATTACTTTTTCCAAAACGGTAATAGTATTACAATTATTAATCAAAGTAATGCTGCATTACTGTGTTACAAGAACAAGACCCCCCCCCCAGACTTCCATCTTATGAAGACATGCCATTATTATTTTGCAGGTTCTAGCAAACTTAGGGTAGGCTAATTGAACCGACCTATCCAGTCATATGGTTTGAGAGGCTGCAATGTTTTCACTTTGGCTGATTCTTGACTCCTAAGGTTAATTATTGTTCCAATAAAGAAGATTTAATTCTAAAATTAACTGGCTATACACAGATTGTCATTTTTCTCAAAAGGGGCGAGGCAGGGTAGTGATTGTGAAAGTAAAATAGTAATGTAACTAGTAACATAACTAATTACTTGTAATACCCAGTAATAAGTAAAGTAATATTATTACTTTTTGAAGGTGTAATAAGTACTAAGTAAATAGTAACTTATTACTATTCCTGAGTAACTTGCCCAAAACTGGTGATTTGTGTGCCCATAAGCAAGGCACTTGCTTACAACTGCACTGACTTGACTTGACCTGAGTGTACAGTCAGGAAAAGAAAGTAGCCCTACGTCTATTGTTTTTTAAATAAAATGCAAACTTTAATGCGTAAAATAATATTAGTTCAGTGCATTGAAAAATTACCTGCTTCATGAACTTCTACACTAAATTACTAAAATAGTAATGACAATGTTGTTGATATATTTCCCATCTAGTGTTGATATAGGTGATCTGGGCAGAAAGATTAAAAAAAGGTCAAATGCAAATATCTTCAGCAGGGTGAGCCGTGTCAATACTGTACATACCAACAGTTTGCATGTACAGTAGCCTAAACTCTGAGAAATGCATTGATCATGAAATGAGCTCTTTCAGGTCAACCTGGTTAACCTGACTTAGAATGCTTTTCTAAATTGAGATGAGTGCAGGGAGGCAGTTCCAGTTTAGTTTCAGGTGTTAAATACACTTATTTATGGGACTGCATAATAAACTTAACTTTATTTACATATTTGTTGTAATTTACAAGCAAATGTGATTAAGAATCACTCACACATCCATACATAGGCCTATCTACTCTCTACTGTGTATGTGAACAGCAATCTTACGTTTAAGTCTCCTCTCTCAACCGCCAAACATTTTTCGTCTTCACAGGAGTAACAATAGCTGATAATAAGTAACAACATTCAGTCGTTTTTATTGGTGGGCATTAGCCTGGAGCACTTGGTTGTTATAATCACCATGTGAAGAAAACATACTTAATCTAAACTCCAATATCCAGAGCCTGACTCATTACAGCATCTTCAGAAAGAGGTTCATAGCATGGTTGCCAATGACAACCAACCAGACTGCTGCTCCTAAGCAATGATTGGTGCGAGTTCTGTGAAGCTGCTGGCAGTAGGAGCATTTGTAGGGACCAGTCGCCCCCTGCTGTCAATGTATCTTTGAACAATCTGAATAATAAGCCTATACGTGGATAAAATTAATTATTTTCTGTAATTAACAGTAGTGAACTAACCCTGCCTGGTCACTAGTATTATCATAATTTCCATACAGCAAATGTAGTTGTAGTTCAATTGAATCATTTTGACTGATAGTAGTCATTTGTTGCATGAGATTTACAGATTAGGCCTACATTATTGTATGTTAAGCAAATATATTGTTTTGTAAGTGCAGCATCCATTGGTTATATACAGTCAATGTGTCATGTCTTATTTCAGAGGTAAGAATATCAATTTATAAGTAAAAAAAATAAACACCATCCTCTGTGTTTCTTATATTTCAGAGTTTTATTCATACAGTATTCATACATAATTTATTTCTATAAAATATATTACCTTTCAGCCCATCAAAACAAAACTATATAGAAATAATCAGGTTTCCCTTTATAAGAAGCAACTAGTTTTCAAGTGTCAACAAAGGCAATCGGCTGTATCAGCAGTCATAAATGCATTGCAGATTTAGAAATATCACTTTAATAAAGATTTTTCTCTTTTTCTCTCTCTCTAGCATAGTCACGACGCTCACGGGTTTGGCCCATTGGCTTCATAGCACAACAGTGGCAGCTGCAGTCAGATCTATCATTTCAGGGCTTTCTAAAGTATAAAATATAATTTAAATACTGTGGTCACTACGTTAAAAGGAAACATATTAACACAGTGAGGGTTAAAAAACATTCAGGAGCGTGCTAACCTGTCGGACGAGTAATGTCTTATCTTCCATATTGCGTATCTTTTCTACATTCCCATTCTGTGTCTCTACCAATTTCCTCTATCTTTAGTTGCTCCTCACATGTTTCTTCTGTTCAACACTCGCTGAAATGCTCCACAGTTGTCATGACAACTCCTGCGTTCGGACACAGGCAGGTGAATTCCTCATCCATTACACCAGTTCACTGTGCCCAGATGTTGAGCTGATGCTTTCTGTAATGTAGCACAGGACATTCGTTCTGGTTACTGGTGTAGCAGCTTAATATGGGCTGGAGCTGGATGATAAACTATCTTTTGGCGTGAATATCGAGCTTAACTCAATGACATCCTAGGCAGTATACTGTATAACCATATAACATAACATAGCACAGTATTAATATGATTTTTATTTGGCTTTTATTTTACACATCTTTCCTATATGCACTTGATTACCGTTGTTTCTGAAAGTGGCTGGAATCTCCCCCACCCCCCCTCAAAGGCTAACATGGTTCACCCCCTTGTTTGTTTGCAGTGTTGTTTCAAACAGTCAACTGGGACAGAAATGTTGGGATCATGCATCTTTAGGCTGTTTAACATTTGAGGTGATAGTACTAATGTATTCCCCAAATCTCTCTCGCTCTCTTCCACAAATACATACACAAACAAAGCCATTATATAAACAGAGACAGAGGCGCAGTTAGAGATATGGAGAGGTCAGTACCAGACAGGTCCAGTGATTTATTTCTGTTTTGGGGTAGTCTAGGTTTTTTCACAGGGGGTTTGCGACTTTGGGGCCTCTCAAGATTATTAGGGCTGTCCCTCTCAGTGCCTGAGATAAGTAAGTAGAAGAGAAAAAAAAACAGAAATAGTAACATTAGACACAGACAAGATAACAGAGCAAGACACACTTATACCACACAAGCACACAGGACATATACCCCTTTCATAAAGGGGTTGCATGGCATTAGTATTTGTACCTGTGTCACAAGACATCGCCTTTCTGTTCCTCTGTGGCTTCACAGGAGCTGGAGGTCTCATTCCTTCTTCACCTAAACATCAAACACCTGTCAGCTGTCACTCTTACTAATAAATTACACAGCAACTTAGAGAGAGAGTATAACCACAGGTGTAGCAAGTAGCAAATGGTTAGGCCTCTTGCACATGACGGGGCTCACGCCTATAACCTTTCAGCTAGGAGTAAAACAGCATTAAGCCATTACGCTGCTTTTTTGCGTGGGAGTGTGTAATTACCTTGACTGACAGTTCTGTCAGGCAGTCTATGTGTAGGCTTGTTGACAGGAGGGGGTAGAGGAGGAGGTGGCAAACTTCTTTCATTCACTGATTCTTTTGGAAACGTCACATAGGACGACATCTTTGGCTGTTTTGCAGGGGCACAGGTAAATATATACAATTTTGGGCTGTATTGTTACATGTTTCAACATGAATTTCAGTGTTGAGGTCACATTTTTATGTTTTATGCTATTTTATAGTACACTTATAAAAAATTTTCTATTTGATAAATTAGCTTAAAAGAGAATCAACCCTCAAAACTTTGCCACACATTTTTCTCAGCTGTGATACACCCAGTATGAAAGTATAAAATCTGTGTATGCTACCTTTTCTGGAATGGGAGGTGGCTGACCATCTAAATCTCTTACTCTTTCTTTCTTCAATCTTTCTAGATCCTTCTCTGCATCACCGTCCTCCTCTGCACCTGTAGAAAGAGAATATCTTACATAGGATTGTCAGGACAAACACTGCAAGAGAGAATTCATTATCTAGTGTGCTCAGTACCTTCAGTGTGCTCAGTACCTTCAGTGTGCTTTTTGTTTTTCTATAACCTCAATTTGATTCATTTGGAAAATATTTAATAAGGCCCCATGACAATACATTTTCCACCTTAACTTCATTAGCTTATTGACTGGGAGTGGAGGATGGGTGAAAGACGATTGGTTAAACTCCAGAAATTATGTCACACCTGGAGTTAGACTTTTTAACAATGGTTACACAAGATTTTGGTTGTTAAGACAGATTTCAAAAGTAGTCAAGCTGTTTCATGTCCCTTGAGACATCACATATATTATACAGTATAACTCGCAAACAAAGACCTTGACTTGACCTTGACCTTGAAGTTATTTGCACATACATGAATGTAAGCACTGGAAGGCTCTACCAATCTATGATCAGTGACGGCAGGACCCCGGAGGTCAATACCTACGCCCTCTCTGAGGCAAAGGTTTGGCCTAGTACCTGAACTCTCTTGCCGGTGTCTCTGCCTCAGCTTGCACAGGGTGGGCTTGGTGCTCTGTGGTGGCGGTTCGGGTTTAAACGCACACGGAGCAACGCGGCCAAAAGACAGCCCTCCGCCCGTGCTTTTCCATGTGTCCGTATAAGCACCACTTGTGTCGGGGGGAAGATGTCTGTCCACCGGCACTTCCGGCTGACCGGCGGACTGCCGCTCAAAGGCCGCCGGTTCGCCGTTTTTCTGCGCATCCTGTGCTTCCTGTTTGGGTGACGGAGTTCTGTCCGACGGGTAGGGAGGCAGAGGCCTTTGGGCCAAATACTGCGCTTGCACGTGTCTGTCTGTCCGTCTGCCGGGGTGCCTGTTCTCCACCCACTGCCTGTCAATCTGTATGTCTGTGGGTCGGCACTCCGACCACGACCTGTCCACCTGCCTGCCCATAGTCCACTGTCTCTCCATCTTCCTGTCTATCTGCCTCTGCGTGTGCCTGTCCACTGTCCACTGTTTCTCCACGTGCCTGTCCGGATATCTGCTCTCGCTCCAGCACACGTCCACGGCTCTCTCTGCCGGTCTCTGGTCCAGGCAGGGCTGATTGGCCCATCTGTCTGCGGCTATTTCGGGGTGTCGATCGATCGGCCTCCCCTCCAACCTCTGCCTGTCTGCGTGCCGCACCTCTGACCACGGTCTGTCCGCTTGCTTATCGTCCACCCACAGACTGTCTATGTCTGTCTCTGCTGGCGGCTCTGGCTCTGTGTCAGACGATGATTTCTGTTAGAAAACGCCCATGAGGGGAGAGGGAGAAGACGCAATCACACCTACTGCAACACTAGGCCGTGGTAAATGGTTGTACGGTGAGCCGTACCTCTTTGGGAGAGTAAAATGGATGTTTGCTTGCCCCCATGACTGGATGTGGCGCGCACGGCGCCCGAGGTAGGCTCGGGACAAGAGGAGTTTCCCCTGGATGACCGTCAACTTTGCCTTCCACCGCTTTCCCAGGAGAGCCGACTCTGGCAACTGACCTGGGAGGCTGCAGCAGGGTGTAAACGTTCTCTGTGGCTGTCCTGCAAGCACAAGGCAGTGGAATGGAGAAGTTAAGGAAAACATCATATGTACACCGCTGAATTTCATGTCAGTGTAATCTAACGGGGGAATCTAACAACCAAAAATTTTATTCTGTAATTTTGTTTATTTTAGATTTTAACTACTCTTCTTCAAAGTGATTTGGAACTTGCTAGATCTTCTGATCATCACTTTGATGTTCAGGATGACATAATTCCTCAGTCGTCGTATGCTACGGACTGCAAACTTTCTTCATCCTCGACTGACTTTCTTAAAAAACATACTGCTAATATGTATTAAATAGGTCAAACATTGAACTGTTGAAATCAAACATGATATTATTCCACTATGGGTTATAAATGCATTTTAGTGTCCCTTTTATTGTATACTGTGAATGAGGCATTATTTCATACTTACTGATCACTGTCCACTCATATATAACCACTTAAAGAGGTTACACAGTTTAAGGTTTAAAAAATAAAGATCAATGTGGCTTTAATACACATTCTATCACCATCATAATCCATATTTGACCAGCCACATAGTGATTCCTAAACCCTGGGCTGACTCATCCTCTCTGGACCGATGTCTGTGGCACCGGCTGTTATGTACATCTGCGTACACAGACTGGTAGCTTTGGCAGCTAGCAGCCCTGTCTCATGTCAATAGAGATACAAAAGAGATTTAGAACGTTCTGTGTCCTGGGGAGGGATGTAACGCCAGCTACAAGAAACCAGCACAAAACATACATAGCTTTTAATAAAATATAGAAGAAATTGATTGAAGTCCTTTTTGACCAGGTGTAAGGTTATCTGATGGATCCTACTTTACAGAAAACACTATTGTGTTTATGCTGTGCTTTCAAGGTCACAATGCTTCTCAACCATAATCGTTGGCCCTGCAGCATTCATCTATGTGTGTGTGTGTGTGTGTTTGTGTGTGTGCGTGCGTGACAGGCTGGCATACACAGTACTGAACACACCCTGTGTGTACTGTGACAGTGCCACACTCCTCACTGTAGACCTCTGCACCGGCCTCTGGCTCCTGACTGGGAAGAGTCGGGTTGCGGTTCTTACGAAAGCCAAAGATGGAGAGCATATTCCTTCTCTTCTTTCTCCTCAGAGAGTGGGCTTTGTGCAGAGATGAAAGCTGGCTAAAAGAGAGAGAGAACGAGAGAAAAGAGAGGGAATCACAATATCACACATGGCCAGTAAAACTTGACCCAGGTATTCATGCCAGCCACTGCTATTGCGTTTAGATTTGTCATTTAGAAAGACCCACTACATCATATATTAGTACATATTCAAACCTCGTCCCTCTGTGCGATAGCAATTTGACTGCTGCTAGGCTACACCTACTGGCACACAATTACAGTATTTATCAACATTGCATTTGAAATATGTTTACAGCTATAAATATATTAAAAGTAAAAGCTTCTACTTATGATCTGGAGTTTGGTTCGCAGAGAGACACCACATTACTTTTGTTTGTGTCTGGGTCAAACAGGCCACTAAATACAATGGATTGCTGTAAAATGTACCAGGTAACGTGTAAAGTGCTCCATTGATTTTATGTAGTTGTAAACCGTGTGGTTGGGTAATTGTAAATGTGCATGAGAATATACAGTATATTAGTATATGGATTACCTATCAGGGAGCACTCTTTTGGAATAGAAATCTGGGAGTCCATCATCCAGAGGACTTAATCCTCCATTCTCACTGCAATGCTGTGAACGCACACACACACACACATATGACACTCGAATACAAACACATATGTGGTGTGTGCATTCATATTGTCTTTTTTGTTGAGGTGTGGTTAGTTCCATGGCCTATAGCTATCACTTGCAAATGTTCAGAATGCAATAACACAAATGGATTATGCAGGCTTTGGAGAGATGACATAACATAATTGTAGTGATTCACTTTGTATGGATTATACTTGTCAAAGGAAGAATAATTTATAAAAGGAAAACATTTAAAAGGAAAACCAAAAAAACGGGAAATAGGAATTATGTATGAGTAATAAATTAAATTAAAAGATTTTGTGCTAGGTTTGGTTTATTCATATAAATCCAAGCTCTGTGGAACAGAAGTCAAACGCAGGCTAGCACATGGGTAAAAACTCACAACAAATCATTCTGAGCTGAAAAATAAGCCATTAAAGTCACAATTGCCATATGACTTGATTATTTACATCTATAATGTAAAGGCTAATGTATATTACAGCATGACATTGAGTTCTGCTTTCTCATGTACTGATATCAGAGAAAGTAAGTACAATGTTCTGAATTTCTGTCCTTCAATGTGTTATTATTGAGTTATCTCTATCTATTTCAATGACTGATACACATCTTATGTATACATTAATTATGAAATGTATACAGACATTCGGAACAGTGTTCACAAAACCATGTGCATTGTTGGGGTATCACAGTTTAGATTTTATTAGTTTTACGATTAGTTTTAGTCTTTTTTAATATGGTTATTTGTCAAGGTCAGAAAAAGTGTGGAAACCAAAACTTCCAACGCACACTATTGCTTGTATTATACATAAAGAAAATAATGTGAATTTGTGCTTCTGACACAGAGTGTGTTTGTAATTTAATATTCCATGTAAAGTAAAGTTATGGTAGTGAAGAACATTCTTAATGTACATTGGATGCTAGGATGCCATCTTAAATTGGTGTTATTTGTTTTTTAATGACTCTTAAGAGACAACATTTTCACTTGGGTTTACTTTTGTTTTCCTTTGATGTGCGCCACAGTCGGCAGTGTTTACCAGGGAGCAACACAGTTTTCTACCATAGTCGCAGCGGTAGGCTTAGTTCTAGATCAGGGGTTCTCAAACTTTTATGGACCAGAAAAATGTCCAAGGACCCCCTCGTATCACTAAAAGGCACGGAGCTCAAATCAAAACAGCATTGCTCCGCGGTCCTCTGTGGGGCCGCATCACACATCGAAATGCATTTTGAATCAAAGCTTAATGCTACGGCTTTGTTGATACGAGCGGTGTTTGCCACTTTGTTTATGTTACTATTTATAGAGCCAGGGCTGTATAGAAGTTTCAAATTATTACGGAGGACCGCAGAGCGATACTGTTTTGATTTGAGCTCAAAGTTAGCAAGAATGATTGAACCTGCATTTAAGAATATGCTCACAGACATTTTAAAAGACTAAGATTCATGACAGATTGACGTGATGTGTCACAATCAACTTAAGAGGTTTTATTAGCCAAACATGGGTAATGAACACAATATGTTTGTTGTATTGGCACAAATAGTCGATATAGACAAATTTTTTTCTTCTTTTTTTTTTAACTCATTATTTTGCGGACCCAACTTCGAGCGTAGGCCCTCACAAAAACATCATGCAATTTTAGAAAGACGAAAACTAAGGACATTTACTCTATAATTGTATTTTATATTTTAGTTAGTTTTGCAACCAGACAATACAGTTTTAGTTAGTTATAATTTTGCTGTAATGCTTCGTTTTTATTTTTACTTCAGTTAACGACAATGTTTATTCCCACCTAGTTTTGTTATTTCGTTGGTTTTCGCTTACGATTGCAACCTCTCACGTACCGTGTCAGCAGAGCCGTGACCCCCTCGGTGGCGTCGTGGAGGCCTGGGCCGGACGTGGGTCACGTGGTGCAGCGGCAGCCCCTGGGTGGGCAGCGCCGCCAGCTCCTCCCAGGACGCAGTGCGCGACAGCGGGGAAGAGAAAGGAGGCGCAGAGGGGGGCGGCGAGGAGCTGGAGTCATCACACAGGCCTGCGGGGCCAAGATGAAATGGTTTTAATAGAAGGCACAGAAGGAGTGGGGGGGGGGGGTTGAAGAGACGGGGGTTCCAGAGAGTCATCGTCTCAGCTTTCAAAGACACTCATCTTCAATTTGAAAAACAATTGGCAACCGCTCGCAAATATATATCAACGCAGGGCTTGGCGTAGGCCCCGCTAAACCATCCATTAGCAGCCTTCTCAAATGGAGCGAGAGGGAGGAATGAGGGAGGGGAGATGGAAACAGGCTCAGCGGGAAAAGCACTAATGGAGCTTTAGGAGATGGCGTGGCGAGAGAGAGAGGGCACAGAGAAGGATAAATGGATGTAATACTCACTTAGCCGGGTAGACACTGGGCGAATTCGTCTTGTTCTAGAGCTGCGCTTCTTGATGGCGATGGTGTCCTGGAAGAGACAATAAAGATGCCATATTTGGTTCATTTTGTTGCAAGCTAAATTCACAGTAGCTCAACTTCGAAAATCTATCAATAGGCCGATAAGTCAGCCAAGGCCTTGAACACACACACACACACACACACACACACACACACACACACACACACACACACGGGAAGGAGGGGTGTAACTCACGATGCTGGTGCTCAGCTCCTCGTCAGTTATATCCAGAGAGTCTCTGTGTCGGTGCGATCTCCGTCCGGTTCCTCCTTCGCACGTCCCCTCAAAGCGCTTCACTTGGGACACCTGCCGCGTCTGAGACACAAGGCATCACTCAGCCGCATCGCTAGGCCTGGACATTCCATGCCAACGCCCCTGATATTTTGATCCAATTGCAACAGTATATGTTTTACTCCTGCTGATTATTTAGCATAACGACATAGCTGAGCGATTATACAGAAGTCTACTTGACCGTGCATCTCTTGCAATCATATGCACTGCTACTTCACACAACTCTTACCCTGACCAAACCCTCCCCCGCACCTGCGCACACACACACACACACACACACACACACACACACACACACACACACACAGCTAAAGAAGCACCCGTTAGACCATGCCAGATGGGAAAGTATGCTGCTATTTACAGTTTGCGGGTAAAAATGGGCTTGGGTGGGTTGATTTGCAGTCCAGGGATGATTGTGCGCAATATGCTACTGTCAAAAAAATTTGGCAACCCTACTGCCAGATAAGCTGTGAATGGCCCGTTATCGCTCAGCATTACGTTAGTCAAGTCAGTAGCAGCATAAGTAATAATTTTACATTTGTAATTTCTTCAGAAATAAAGAACAGAGCACATGATTCAATCGGTAGCTGTGGATGAGTTTGACAGAGCATGCTAATAACCAGAAACTCAAAGTGTAGTCTGCTACTCAACAGAGACAGAGAGCGGCTAGAGGTGCTCAGCATAACAATGGTTAAAGTAAGCACATTATGCATTTTTTCTTGCCTGTGCCAATTTGTGTGTAATGAAGAACATGAAATAACTAAATGTATATATAAATCATATAAACCACCTACACATACTAATTACTGGCTAGTGTAGGGTATGTAGGCTACACACACAACAAGACAGTTTGGTTTAAATCTAGTAGTTTCCTGTTAATGACCAAATGTGTTCATATAAACACGTGTTCATATAATGTATTCTATTTACCAATTTAATAATTACAATAAACTTTGCATCAGTTAACAGTAGGCTAAAACATACTAGAGAGCTAGAGATGACAGAAAGCAACAGCAAAATATGATGGAGACACCAAGAAAGAGAGACAGAGACACAGAGACAGACACCAAATAGTGATGGAAAGATAGACAGACATAGGCTTAGATGAAGACACCAAGAAAGACAGACAACAAACAGTAGGCTACAATATGATGGAGGCACCAAACGACAGACTTACAACAAAGAGTAAAAGACACCAGGAAAGACACAGAGATATATCTAGCTAGTTAATGAAATATTCTGAAGACACAATGAAAAACCAATAGTGGGCTATGTTTTGCACTAACAGAAAATGGTAGATACAGAAGTTGTTAATGAAACTGTAGTGTCAGTAATGCATTTAGCTGTATTTTGCGCTTGAGGTTTGGTGGGTTTGTGTCTGGGCTAAGCCCCTGATCTCTTCAGCCTACAAACGCCCCTAGCATCACTGTCTTCCAGATGCATGTCACCCATTCACCTCATCATTTACCCCACCAGTCACCTCACCTGCACAGGCATGCTTGTGTGCTTCTCAAATATTGTGTTTGATAGCCATTTAACGGCTCATACGTATAAGCAGTATTCTTATATTAAAGTGTTACGTCCCCAGTGCTATGTGTTGCGCTGTATTCGTTTGTGTGTGTTCTTTTTCTTTCCCTCTGCTGCAGGTATGGTTCCAGATCGCTGGTTGCAGCTGATGGGTGGAGTTTGAAGCTGATTGGTGCCTGCTCGTCAGTGGTTGCCGCTGGCGCAGCCTGCATATATGCCTCAATGTCTTAGCTCTTGCAGGCGGCGGCTGCTTGTGGTCTGTAGAGAGTGTGCGCTATGTGTTAGCTGGTTATATCATGCCATTTAACGTGAGTCGGTTGACTGTTTGTCTGGTGCTGTGGCTGATGTGAGCAGGCCACTGTGTATTCTGTAATTTGTTAATTATTTGTTACTTCGTTTTTCAGGGGGGGGAAGGGGGAAGCCTATGTGCTTCAGGCAAGAGGCCCTGGGGCATACACCACCCGTAGCGTTACACGCTGTATATAAACAGGTAATAACTGGGCGGGCCACCCGATGTAATTTTGGTTAGAGCACCGGCACTAGTGGTGCTAGTCAGGTTAGCGATACTGCAGCAGGTAAGACAGGGTCAGCGGTTGGGTTTACAATTTACTTTATTTGCTTTGGTTCCGCCCAGCCCCTTTTTCCCCCTACCAATACCGTTAAGTTAATAAATACTGTTTAACGGTACTCCTGTCTTCGTCTCCTACCTTCCCTTGCACTACGATAGCCCTGCCTTTGCCCCATTCCATGGGGAGTTCATGTGTAGCAGGATGTTGCGTACACTCCTCTGGGAGGCGTGCGTAACATATAGTTTAAGTAGTATAAGTCATAAGTAGTGACTTGTGATATTGTACAGTTGCATTCATTTGCTTATCATTCTAAATGTTATCAGATTTTAGTATATCCTAGAGTAGTACAGTATCCATATTTAAGACCCACTGCTATGAACTTTAAAACTAGTCAAATTAATATTACGTTATTTACACTAACATAAACAATAGTTGGAGGTTATATTCAAACTTGTTCAGCTCATGGCAATATATCCAAGCCTCCCCACATGCACACACTCACATGCATACACACACATGCACAAACACACACATCCAATAACATGTACAAGAGTTTTCCATTTACAAGGGTCTTGTGTGTGGTATAGAGCTCCTGCAGGATCTGATCCACAATGGAGTTGGTGAGATACGACACCACGGACAGTTTCACCTCTCTGCCGAATACAAGACGGCGTACAAATAGAGTGGGGAAGGCGGGACAGGGGGTGGGTGGTTGGGGGAGGGGAGAGTTTCACAGAACGAAATGAGAAGAAAAGAAACAAAATCAATACGTCATTTATTACGGCCTGTTACTGTAAACAGCTCCTTATACCCCCCCCCCCCGCCCTTACTCACTCCAGGGCCCGGTGTATGTCCTGCGCGGCTCTCTCCATCAGGGCCGTGCGGATGGCGGAGCGAGGCACGGACACTCGCTCCGCCACAGACGACAGCGGTGGGCTGGGCCTCTCCGCGGCGGCGGATGCCAGGGGGCACAGCTCACGACACAGCGACACCATGGAGTCAACGATCACCTGCGGAACGGCCCATACATTACTAGGCCTGTTGTGTCCGGGTGGGAATAAACACAAGCTCCACCTCATGCCATCTTGTTCTCTTGTGTTAGGGTTAGCGTAAGTACTACATACCAATAGCCTAGGGGACCCTTGTGGGTCCTGGCACCCCCAGTTACGTAGGAACCGCTGCATTAGTTTGCAGGTAGGTTAAACAATTTTTTGGTTTTAGCGTGTGCCTAATGCAAAACATCATGGTATTTCTCATGTATCATGCCAAGCCGTTAGTGGGAAACTGCTACGCAGTTGTAAATAATGACCTGGAGCTCTTTATCTGCAGCTTTGGCTAGCTCTCCCGCCAGAGAGTCTAGTTTCTGTCTCACCGGCCCGTCTACAGACAGCACATGAGCCAGCTCACACAGCGACGGGTAGAGCTTAACGGAACAGAGGGAAGGAAACGGAAACAGCATTATTCACGTGCACCGTCTCACACCTCCATGTGTATGCCGCGGGAAAGAAAACATGCACACAAACATCTTTGCGCACACAAAGTGCAAATAGCACACCTACGGGTGACGTAAACAACACATGCCAGCTCACTCACAGCGCGAGAGTTCCTGGCCTCTTTTAGCACTTGTTTAGCAGCTTGGGTCTCCTCCATCTCTCCGACACCTCGAAGCACACACACCTGCTGCTGGACGCGCACGCACAGCCGCTCCATCACCTTGGAAACGCGAAGATTGTGTTACAGAGTGCACGTGTGTGTGTAGGTGCTGTAAACACACTCACACACACACACACACACACACACACACACACACAGTACCTGTTCAGCAGTACTGGTGACCAAGCCTTGGTGCAGACGCAGAGCCTGTCTCTGGGAAAATCGCTGCGTCTGGTTGTTTCTCAGCAAGGCTCTTTGGATCTGCGCGCCAGAGACAGGCTGTCATTCAATGCTAATTCATCGTCGGTCACACTCACCGACTGTATAAACTGATGGGTCGTAAACAATGTCACAAAGAGATGGAAAACAATGCTGGCAACGCTATTTCATTGATGGAATTGAAAGAAGAGTAATATGACAGGGATTGATGCAAGGTGGAGAAAAGTAGAAGGAAAGTCAACCCAAAACCTACTGTAGTCTATAAAAGCGTTTTGCAGTAATCATATCAGCATACTAGATGATGTCCTTAAGTGAAGTATTGTTTTCATTTCCAGGAAGCAAGGCAATATAATTAAAAAAATGTAACAACAAAAAAACGTACTCTCTTCTTAGCATGCAAAACTCAAATGCCTACCAGTCTGTCGTCTAAACCACTAGAACCAAATTATTCTAACGCTTCCAAATGAATTATGAAATTATCCATTAGACTTAGTAAAACACACAATTCATTATTGCTCTAGCTAGATGTGGTCTGTTAAATCAAATTTGGGGTTCTGGGTGGAATCCCCCCCACACCTTGGTTAATGCCTGCTCTGTCTTCTCGGGGGCACTGCGATATGCTTGGCTGATGTCGCTGAGAGGCAGGGGCATGTACTGCAAGGTGAAATTACTGAGGTAGGAAAGGCAAGAAGGGGAGAAGAGACAGGAACAAGGTAGAAGACGGGAGGAATTAGTCACTTTAGCAGAGAAATGTGGCAAGAGAGAGACACAGACTTAAAAGAGACGACTTAAGTGGGTTAAAAGACTCAGGGGTTACTTAAGGTTACAGAGCTGCTCCTGAAATATCCCTCCTGCTCAGTAATGCTTTGATCTTACCATCCATGTCATACATAGCCTAAAGGTAAGCTGGGGCTATTTCAGATTTAAAAAGTATTTAAGCCAAGTGGAGAGTTACAGTTTGTTTGGTTCATGTTCTAAAATCGAAGGAACCACAAATTAAAAAAATTTCGGATTACATTATTGTAATTAGTGTCTAATTTAGGATAGTCTCCTCCGTGTTCCCCCCATACACCCCATATAGCCTGGACCCTAACCATTGAGCGAAGGCTTTCGTCCAAAGGAGCTTATCCTAGAGCCATGTAAAGAGAGAGTCACGTCATCATGTAAACCATGTGACCATTGAAAATGTCAAACTTGGCGTAACAGAGTTACCATTGGCATAACTCTGTTCTTTCCATGGCTGAGCTGCCTCTTTGCATTTGGTCTGTACTGCGTCCAATAGCTGCATCCAAGCTCAAACACTGCTGAAGTGCAACTCTAATAGCTTCCATGCATGTTCTCTATGTTTCACCCTCGTACTGTTTATTGAAATTAAGTTGATTTAGTTGAGGCTTCTGGTACGCCATACAAACAAGATAGTTCATAAGCAATAAACAAATGAGCAAAAAGAAGACACCCTTTGGCAAATTTTTGAAGACATTGTTGCTTATTTGCAATATTCTTAAACTACTCTAACACATACAGTATATATTACTGTACATATACAGATAGGTAAATGACCACCTCAATATAAAAACAACTCTCCTGGGGAAATTCGGTAATCAACACTAATAACAACAAAACATGGCGCCTGGTAATTTCTCTGCTATAGTGCAATTTCACAGCCAGAAGAATTAGGTACACTCTCTTACTGTTGGAGTGCGCGGGCCACGTCTAGAAATCCTGTTGCGGAGGTGTTGTTGCGATCCCATGTCACACTCCTGCAGAAGGAGACAGACGTGAGAGCCACTGAATCCAAACCGCCAATATTACACACAACACAACCAGTTCTACTTATTTCCCTGGCTGCCCTTCTTTTGTAGTTCCTCCTTCATCTCCTCCATGACCTACTTAACATAGACGCATGCTAGCACTAGGGACGGCACGATACAGTTTTTTCAGTCGCGATACCGATACAGATACTGATACCTTGGGTATCAGCCAATACAGAGTACTTAATTTAATATGATCAGCCCCCATGGATCGGTTGTCCAATTGTCACGGATACTGATCAAGCTATTAAAGTCAGTATCAGACCAATTTCCAATCTCAGTATCGTATCGGTGCCATCCATAGTTAGCACTGCTGGCGCGATACCTGAGTGTGGTGTTGATTTGCAGCGCTTTGCTTAGCATCTTAGCGCCGATGTCGTCCATGTTGTTCCCACTCAGGTCCACCTTCCTCAGACACGTGTTGCTGCCCAGGGCATTGACCAACACTGTGCCCCGAGAGCGGAGGCGAGAGTCGGCCAGGGACAAAGACTGCAGGGCCTGATGTGGCAGACAGGAATACCAGTATGGAGGAGAAGGAGAGTAAAAACCAAGGTGAGGACGGCGAGGAAGGTTGATATTGAGAGGTAGTAGTGTGGGAGCAGGCAATAGTCCAGTAAACATTCGAAGCGTCTACATGAACTTGAGTATCCTGGTTATGATCAGGTTTTTGAGTATTGCATTTGCCCATGTAAACAACACATCCCAATATCAGAGAGTAGAGAAACACGGTTTTCCTAGGTGGAGTTCTCCGAATGAAAACAGGATACTGTTCCATGTATACACCTTATCCCGGGTTTCTGACGACTCCAACTACCTGCGCAGGCACAGCTTCAACCAGGAATCTTAACCATAGGGACGTAACAGAAAGCAGTGTCTCATTGCTGGAGCAAAAACAAGAGTTTTGTTTTTCGTTCATAAAATAATTTGATATACAACATTGTATTCCTTTTGACAGTCTGTCGCCTGACACCGGTCAAACTGGAGAATGTGTTTACTATTCTCTACCGAACGTCTCCCATTCAGTGCAATAATACAGTTGCCTCATCATTATCAATATTAACCACAGTGAAGATTAACACAGCAGTAGAATTGCTGGTTTAAATCATCAGTTGGTTTTGTAAAACATGTCTGCGTAAATAAAATGCTAGTTAGTAACTGGGATACTGTATGTAGCATATATACGGGATATGAGTAGCCTGATTGGTCTGTGCTCATGTAAACGCCATGTCCCGAAAATGAGCAAAACCGGGATAAGCCTCATAACTGGGATGCTCATGTCCATGTAAATGCAGTGAATCATACAAGGTCAAAGCTTTGCCAAAGAAATGATAACTATTATTAAGAAAGCTTACAATGAAACGTCCCTCAGTAAAACATAAGGACCCATTATAGACAGGTTACATAGGAGAGCAAGCTGCAGGGTACCGCCACCCAATCAAAAAATCAAAACAAGGCAGAAAGAAAAAGTATGTTTATGTTCTGCCTTGCTGTTTTGATTGTATTCTAAGAACACACATTTATTTACACAGTGTACCTAATCCATTATTTAACTGTAGCTACAAAGTCTTGTTTGTTTACTGTGCCAAAATTAAAATAGTAAGAATAAAGTGTAACTGCACCCTAGCTCTGAGCCTAACTGAAACCAGCCAGGTCCTGGGGCAATTTTTAACGGCTGTGACGTGGAGTCTGGTTTTCAGCACATAAAATGCACATCTTTATAAAATGGGAATTTTGGCCATATTAACACCAGCACTAATGTGTCTCATCACAGATCAATCCTATTACTTGATTTACAGCTAAAATAAAACAAATTTTAGGGTGCAGTTTAGTGTGCACTTTAATGTTTATACACACACACACACACACACACATACTGTATATCACTATTTGGCTTCCAATATGATAACACACTCTGTTTTCAGAGAACCGGGGGTTATATCGGGTAAGCCAATGCAAGCACAGACAGCATTGTACTCACACATTCCTCCTCCTGCATGAGCTGGACCAGTTTCTGCAGGACCTCATCCAGAACCCTGTGGATCAAAGCCGTCAAGGGAAAGAAGGTGAGAGTTGCAGCTCAGACAATTCGCCGCATGAACTTGGCAAAAGCCATTTCCTGCTTCTACTGGGGTATGCCTGAGGATCGGCACTATTTGAAGCAAAAACACAGCAAAACGCAAGTCCACAATTATTTGTGTGTGTGTGTGTGTGTGTGTGTGTGCGTGTTCGCATGCATGTGCATGCCTGTGTGTGTGTGCAAACCTACAGTATCCTCACATAAAGTTGCATGCACAATTAAACCCTATGGTGAAGAGATAGACAGAGAACATTAAGGCAGTACCTGCTCTTAATGTTGAAGTTCTTGCCCAGATGCAAGTGTTTAAGGGAGGGGTGTCTGGACAAGGCTGGCAGTACTAATAGCAGGTCTGCATCAAGACCTGTAAACACACACACACACACACACACACACACACAGGGACAACACAGTGAGCTGCTAACAGCACAACAAACAGTACGCACCAGGAGACACATGTCCAGGTCACACAAAAGCTCTGCTTATAAGAACAACACCTACCATTGTCTGAGATGTCCAGCGTTGCGATAGACGACACTCTGGGAAACAACTCCTGGATTACAGCAGCTCCTGCAATTCTAAGCTGGGAGGTGTGGGAAAGGAAAAGTAAGGGCAAATACGGCAGCACTGCTAATATAATTCCACATTGAAGATGATGCCTTAGCTTGGGAACGATTAACAGTTACCTCACAGCCGCTGATGTCCAGGTGCAGCTCATTAATGTGAGGGTTAGTGGTTAGCCCTGTTAAGAGAGCCCTATGGAGACAGAAAAAAACCACAACATTGTCACAACCTTGTCACAGGCCTGTACAAATTATGGGTCACTAGGAATTATGGAAAATCACCTGAGGACATCAGGAGGCAGTTTCATAGAAGCCAGGCTGACATGGGTGAGGCTAAAGGCAGAGCTGAAGAACTGACGGAACAATGGCAGCGTATCCTTCACCTTTCTGAAAGATAAGAAATGAGAGATTCAAGAGCGAAGCTAGGGAGACGACACTCACAGGCAGGGCAGTCACACAAATGAGGTGAGGTTTCAGTATTGACACACCAGGTAAATATCAGCACACATTAGAGGGGAGAGCCCTGGCACAGAATGAGATACACAGTTAAAATTGCTTCGGCAAAAGAGGATAATCTAGCAGGTCAAATGATAGATTGCTTTGCTTAAATATTCATGAGTTTTATCTCTGCAGCCAGCTCTGATTTAACGTTCTGATTTAAAAAAGCATTAGACACATCCAGAGCGAGGAAACACACTTTGAGTGTCGCAAAGCACTTTTTTGATTCTCCATTTAAATGCCAGATGATAAAGATATACTTATATATTTTTTTAAAGAGAGAGAGAGAGAGAGAGAGAGATGAGACATGAGTGTGAAATAAAAAAAGAAAATTGTGTCTAAACTTAGCATGACCATGCTCTATGTTTCTGTTACATATCAGTAAAGGACATGCCAATCTTGAATATATGACTAACCTGTGAGAGAAGGAATTTTTAGAAAGATTCAAGAACGAGAGATCAGCACAACACCCTCTCAGAAGAGCCCCAAATAGCTGCACAAAGAGCATGATGGGAACCGTTATGATGCAGAACATTTGACAGAGAATGAGATGCCATACTTTTGAACAAGTATAGATCCACACTAAACAAGCATATCCAAATCATGAATTGACTTACGGAGTCCACAGGGCAGTCTGTGCCAGACAGATCCAAATGGACCAGACAGTTGGGCTGAGACAAGAAGAGATACAAGTTCTGCAAACACAGAGAGATGTGTAACTGGCAGGTAGCGTTAAAGATGAAAAGCCGTAGCCTGCTCTCCATAGAGACGACAGTCTCAGCACACAGTAAAGCTTTCCCACCACTAACTCTGTACTTGTACACTACCCCATGTGACCATTCTACCAGACTACCAGCAGGGGGCACATGCTGCTGTTTCATGACTCTATGGACTACTGACGCCTTGTAGCAGACAGCAACACATGCTGCCCATAGACCAGGCTGTTAACCTGACCACACACAGCCTTCCATTCTGTGCCCCGAGCCATGCAAGGTCTATAGGAGTACCTATTGCAGCACTCTAATCTGGCACATGGTCAGGTAGTCTTGCGTGGAATATTTGTCTCCCCATTTGTGTGTGTGTGTGTGTGTGTGTGTGTTTTTGCTTTCTGACCGAGGAGTCTTCCCCGGAGAGAACCCCGGGGTTCTTGCTCAGGTCCAGGTGCAGGAGAGAATTGGAGTATTCATCACTGGAGCAAAGAGCCTGAGAGAGAGACACCACTCCTGAGAGGGAGAGCAAGAGAGAGAGAGAGAGAGAGAGAGAGAGAGAGAGAGAGAGAGAGAGAGAGAGAGAGAGAGAGAGAGAGAGAGAGAGAGGAGAGTACACCCATTAAAAGACAGCGAACACTCTGAAAACATTTTGCATTCCTGTATTATTCATACACATCTTCAGACAGCAGAGGTCTTGGTAATGTGAGCCAGCACGTGACCATATAACTGTAATATTTAAGATCTCCACAGGAAGACAGGCTGTCAGAAGGACAAGATAGTCTCTCTAGAAGGCTGTACATATGTTGCGGGTTAAGAAACATTTGAAGATTGAAACTGCTTGGAGGGGATTTAATGAAGGTGTTTGCGTGTATATCCCCCGAGCGATTAATCTATTGCTGAAACTTTCCAGTCAACAATGATCTTGTAAAATATAAATCCAGCTACAGGTGTTAATGAACTGATTTCCACCAGACTGCCCCTGTCAGGTGAGTTTTATGTCTTACACCAATAAAATAAATGTCTTGCCACTGTATTAAATAGACTGTCCACACCTTTTGAGGAGAGAGAGGTTTTGGATAGGTTCAGGAGACGCAGTCCTTTGCTGAGGCGACACACTTGCTGAATTAGATTTGACACGCCTACAACACACATGAACATATCAGAATAACGTTGGTGATGGTCATGAAGGTCTAAACTTTGAAAGACCAACTCTGAAACACTGAAAGACCAAAACTGATCAGGACTACAGACAGGGTTCTGAAATCCATGTGGCACTGAAAACATTTTCATAAAGTCCTATTTTAACAAGTAACCCCCCCAACACACACAGACACACAGACACACAGTCACAGACACACACACACACACACACACACACACACACAGGGTTGTCCAAACTAACAAACTCGAAGGTTCTTCATACCTTGATTGTCCAGTGAGTTGTGAGCTAAGTTAAGGGAATGAATGACAGACGCAGGATTCTCTGAAAGAGCAACTGACATCTTCTGTGGGAAGTCTCTACAAAATAAGACAGACGTTCATTGTTTACAATTGAAGATATAGGTAAAGGTGCTTTAATTGTCACATACACTAAATTAAATTTAAATTTGTTCTCTGCACTTAACTATATGCCAGTGTCACTGGTCACATGACACTGACAGCAGATATATCTATATATCATATATCATAGTTTACAATAGTGGTTCGCCCCATGTTTTACCATATAGAGCAATGAACCACTTCTTGTAATAGCTAAACAACAGCATTTTAATACAGTATACAGATGGCCTATAAATAATAACTAACATTTTATTCAAGGTCATACAAAAAAAATGTTTAACTGAAAAATATAGTAAATGAGAACTCTGGCAGAACAACCACACAAATATCACTTGATTTATGATTTTTGTGAATTACTTGACTCCCCAATCATCTTTGAACCCAATGAGTTTTAGAGTAGTAGATAGTTGGAAAGAACAAATCATAGAAGTAGAAAAACTCACGATTTTAAACCAGCATTTTCAAGCGTGAGCTCTTCGAGGCTGGAGGATTTGCTGAGCGTATGCAAGACCTGCTCAGTGACCTCAGACCCCTTTGGCAAGACAGATGTTAACGTTTTCTAAATATGCTATTTACAAGATTTTGTCATTAACAAATGACACACATGGAGATATAATAGAGTAAATGTTAACTTACAATTCTGAGGTCTTTACAGTACAGTTTGTTAAACCAAGTGTTATATGCCATGGATGCGACGATAACTGCCAAATCCCTGGAAGAGGACATACAAAAATAAACCAGGACTTATTTGGGCTGAAGTACAAGGTCAGCCTCGACACGTTTTGATCACAACGGCTACGTAGCTCTCCCTCACCTGCTCTCCAGATGGCTGAAATCCAGTAGATTAAACTCTCGGTTGTCTTGTGAATGATAAATTGTGTCCACATCCTATGAGCAAAAATTACCCATGAGCTATTTGCTACAGTATGTGACCCCTAATTTGGCATTCAGTGCGGCATATAGCTCTCACATGAACACAAGCGCATTCCCATAGCTCTTACCCATTGCACTTCCTCCTTACAGCTGATACCATTATAATCACATAGAGCAGCATAGGTCTCTGAGAAGCCTCCTGAGAGAGAAAAGAAAATGGGAGGAACAACAGGAAGTTTTAATTTTAGACGATTCGAGCAGCTGTTTCCATCTATGACATGAAGAGAAAGGGGGAAAATAGACATATAAATAGTTGTCAAAATAATCTCTTTTTTTGGTGCAAGCGTGGCACAGTAATTGAACGTGAACATCCGGAAAAACTGTTGCAGACATGCTCAAGCTGACATCGTCTCTCGATTTCGACAGCAAATGTTGTTGACTGCACGCATGCGTGTGTCCATCTGTCTATGCGTATGCAGCATTAGACATGCAATACAAATGAATTAAGAGATATCCTTTCAAAATATTGAGTAAAATTTATTATTGTATGTACATATTTGCATGAGGAGTGATATGAATACATTTTTTTCTATAGATTTATATAATAATAAAAATAATTAGCGTTAAAAGGGTCCATACTCTCCAATGAATGCGCTACCTGACTGCTAGATCCCTGCTGGAAACCCCTGCTCAAACTTAGATATATTTACCACAGGCTCTTTGGGTTTCAACCGAGGTCTCAGAGCTTGGGGAATATTTCCTGCTGCCATCTGAAAGGTCACTGTCTGAATGACAGATGGAAGGTCTACGAAAGTGAAGGATAAAAACAGGATTGATTATCTCCTGCCAATCAAGTCCAGTTGTCAATCATTTTGGATTAGGCAGGCACCTGCTGCTGGGGCTCTGTGACACTTACGCGAAAACAGAGTTGTTGAATATTCGAGACAAGGCAAAGTTAACCTGGCTGACGACATGGTTGAGGTGCTCTCGTGACTGAAACCGCAAGGAGTAGGTGTACTTGTCTGTGTCAATGACAACCTGCAAATGAATCATTAACATGACATTGAATTTAATCAGAATGGGTTTTTATCTCGTTTTACAGTTACCCTTTTTTTGTTCACTGCACCAATTAGGTCAGAGCACAGGTCCAGCTACAGAACAGCTCTACTGGAACTGGTAGTGATTCAGTATCTTGCTCAAAGGCTGGTGCCTTGGAGCTAGCAGTGTTGTGGATGCTTGTTGTCTTAGGCTTGAAGAAATGTCCTCTTGTAGATTAATAGCTTCTCCTACCACTAGGCCCCCCTGGGGCTATAGCCAGCATGCACTACAGCTGTAGTTCATTTCTAAAATAAATATATTTTTCTCAGTACAGATGATTTCAGTTATTCCCTGAAGGCCAAGATGATGTAAACACTCTATTATGCAACTGTTCTGGAAATTAATGAGTTGTAATAGGGTAGCGTAGTTACTGAATGAAAAAAAAATATTATTGATGATGATGATTCACCTGGTGCTCTGGCTGGGAATTCAGTGAGCGAATCTCCAAGTAGTTGAATGTGGTCTCTACCTGTGGTCAAAGGTGCAATAGCAATAGTATAGCTATCATGCAAGGAATTAATACATTTAGAATGTATTTGGCAGCATAAAAGATACATGCAGTGGTAAAGGACTAAATTAGGGAGACCTTGGCAGGAATCTTTGCTGGCAGGAAGTACAGGCGCCATGTTGTGAGAACCTGCAAGGGAGAAAGGCACAGGTTACCAAGTTGTGTAAGGCCCTGTTCATTATTTGACATGGGGCGTCAGTACATCCTAATGCTGTGTCAGACGCACTGAGAATATGTATTGGATAGTGTGTCTGACAATATTCTTTCCACAGAGTAACATAAGTGAGCCCCTTAAGGTTTACAGTTGGTCACCCATTGTCTGTACGTACAATCTGCTCTCACCTGCAAATATATTTGATTGACAGCTATAATTGGCACAACCTCTGCCACAAACCATTTGAGTAGAGTCTCTCCAAAGTACCTAAAAAACGGTGTAGTTTGTCAAAATCTGGATAGACTCACAAAGCCAGATCCACTTAACTCAATAGCACAGCTGTCCGTTTGTGTGGGGGGGGGGGGGGGGGGGGGGGGGGGGCCCCCCCCCCCCCCCCCCACACACACACACCTTCCCACACCCCACCTCTCTCTCATCTTCAGTATCTAAATGAAAATGACTAACTTAATTTTTCTAATTTTTGCTCTCCCTCTCACTGCTGTGTGTGCAGAGACACGACCCTCTGCACCTCATTGTCGGACAGCCTTTCCACCCACACACAAATGGAGCGTGTCCACATACACACGAAAGCACCAGAAAGATGAGGCGATGGAGATCAGGAGCCGGGACGTAAAGAAGAGCAGGCGGGTGGGGGTGTGTGTGTGTGTGTGTGGGGGGGATTTCACTCGGAAGAGCCTGCCTAAGGAGAATTGATTCAAAGGCTCAGGTTGTATCGCATTATAGTGATTAGTCAGGGGTATGGGTGGCAGTTGAAGGGGCCGACTACAAGTAAATACAAGTAAATATTGCTGATGAGTCAGCCGGGTGGGTTAGAGAGAGGCAGCCCCCGAGAGAGGGTCCCTTATCAAAGTCTTCCACATCAAAGGCAGACCACACTCACCCCCACACACACACACACACACACACACACACCATGCTTATTGCACCATATAATTATGCATCAGTGATAGCGCACATAGCTTTAGAGGGATTGTCAAACCAAAACAGCGTTCGAGTGGCACAGCTTTCAACCGCAAGGGTGATACGCGACACACATTGAGAAATGTCGCTGTAATACTGTATGTATGGCACCTTACTGTGCATAATGTACCACAAATCCCTTTGCTGGGTTTTAATCTTTTCAACGGGCTACTACGAGAAGCCAGAGCAAGTAGAAGTTTAGAAGTGAAGGAACTTTAAGTCTCCTCATTTCACATTTAGAAGGAAGCTAATAGTAAATGAGGCAGCCTTCAGATGGAAGGTGCTGGAAAGACGCTCCTGGCAGATCCACATATCAAAGTGTGTGAATATCAAAGGCCATACATGCAAAAAGCTCCAGCCATCCGTCCCCTCTGCCACAACATCATTAAGCAGAGCCAGAGAGCACAGGCAGCATTCTCTGCCCGAGCACAGCCTGCTCACAATGGTGGTGAAAGCTCATAGGCTCGCCTGGGAAATGCAAGAAAAGCAGGGAGAGTTGCTGGTGTTACAGAGTGTCGGGGACACACTGTGTATTCTTGACAGCTTGTGTGCTATTGTAGGTGTATGGGCATGGATGTTCTTCCGGGCCTAGTCTAAATTGGACACTTGCAACTCCATGCTCCAGATTCTGTCCAGATAGCTGACAGGACTTCAGTCAAAAAGAGATGTTCACATCTCTGCCCCATATAGTCTGATGAAAGCACAGTACAATCAAAGGCAGGGAGCTGCTTGGCCCCCCTACTGTCTCCACTGTGGAGCTCACATAAAACACAACTCACAGGGATTCAAAGACGCTCCCTTTCCCTGACTATACTAGATTAACACCACCCACCCCCAACCCTGTTCCCCCGTAAAACTGCCAGAATGGTCAGAGTCCAGCAGTTCCACTGCAGTGGGTAAGCGTCCACAGAATTAACATCTATGTGATGTGCCTGTTATGTAACAGAGAAGCTAAGCTTCACTGTCCATTTGGAATAGCAGCCCATAACAGTGGCAACAAGAAGAGCAAAGAATCTAAATGTACACTTACCAAAATTCGGTCTTCTGATTTGCCATTTTTGGTGTCAAGCTTAATGGGACGAATATACTTGATCGAGGATTTATCAATAATCTTTCTTATACTTTCTGTAGACAAAAATAAAGTAATACATTAATACATAAATATATAAATAAATAAATAAATAAATAAATAAATAAAATAAAATAAATAGCATATTAATACATTACTACTTTTACCCATGGACTACAGTACTGAACACATCAGTGAAGTAAAGACATATAATCCATTGTCTGCATTAGACTTGCCTTGGAACTATGGCCCTGAAAGACCAGAAAACCCCGATTGATTTGATTTTCCACCAGAAAAACCATGACGACAATTTTTTGTTACCTGGGCCTCAGTTCCTGGCCAATATTTTGCCTGAGAGGTATTTCTAAAACCAGGTCATATTGTCTCATGAAGCCAACATACAGTATGGCCAGACAATTATCGTCTGTAGGTTAAAAGCAGGTGTAGATTGACCCTCATCAATGTTCAAACAGCAGTGATGTTTGAACGACTATACTCTTCCACCTGCCCCAACCTCTAAACAGAGAGCTCAACAATAACTGGGGAATGGATAATTGTTAAGGGTCACAGTGGAACAGTTGCTTTAAGATGTTCAATTGTTCAGGTATTATCAATGTCAAGAAACCTAAAGTCAAAACCTGGCAGTTAAAAAGCTTGACATTTGAGTGGACAGTCCTATATCCACCTCCTCTAATAACTTTGGACTGCACCAGTCATCCTCGTGTTTCAGAGAAGGAAACAAATCAGTCTTCTCTCATTCTGTACACACACTAGTGGCTGCCAATTTTAAAATGCAAGTCTATTATATTATAAAGACCACACGGTCGAGAGAGGGAATTTCTGTTAGAGAGATGTAGCAGTAGCTAAATACGAGAAGTCTAAGAGATAGCAAGTTGCACTTAGGCAAAGGGGCGTGTTTAGTTAAGTGTATCCAGGAAGCATATCTCCTTTTGTAGATCAAATAGCCACTAATTTATCATATTAACACATATTACCCTAGCAGTACAACATTTTACAATAGATGCCTGGCCATGCTAAAAATTTAGACTTTCCTCTTTAGAGGCAAACTGTGAACGTGACATGTATCACAAATCAGTTTCTGTGATTCATGTCACATTATGAAATAGCATCCTTGTCAGTAGTGTGACTGCTGACACGGTTGAATAATCTGTTTTAGCCTTAGGACGCACCACACTGACAGCATAGGAAAACACTGTAGATGAGATCTGCATGCTGTTTGACGAGTGTGCACTTAAGGGCTGGTAGAGTGAATTTACTGTCCAGAGGGGACACAGCTGAGAAAAGATCAGTCTCTGTAATAGAGACACTGCATTATGCATGTGCTGTGGATGGTCTTTGTCCAGTTGAAGGCCTCGGGGGACTTCAGGGGATTTCATGAATGAGATTTGAGGTAAATATAAGTAAACACAAAGCCATAGCCATCGAGTTTTTAGTTAATAGTATTAGTTGTGTAATTATTGAGATATGACACACTGTCCCTTTAGCAACTGCTTGGCCACAACAGTGGTCGTGCTTCAGACCTGATGCAGTATGTTAACTGTTAACTGTGAGCTTTAAGTAGAACAATGATAAAGTTGTGACTGTGATGAGGCAGACAAACACTACACGGTGATAGCACTCAAGAGGAGAATGAAAAGCTCTGGGGCTGTTGGCTGTAGGCTATAGACCAAGATGTCTTTGTGTAAGGCCACCTGTGTTACTGTCCTGAATGATGCTGCTGTCAGTCAAAGAAGACATGGCAGGAGGCGGGGCTCTGCCTGGCAGGTGACTGTACTGACAAGCTGGGCTTCCAGTGGATTAATCATTACCATGTGCTTAATTGAGCCATTAGGGGTAATTAACACAGCAGAGCTCCAGCAATCAGAGCATGTGTGAATTAACTCTATGTGCATGTGTTTGTGAATGGTTGTGTCGAAGCTGTAACTTAGACTATGTGGTGCTACTGTTTCCGAACGTGCGAAAACGGCAACAGTGACACACATGCGAGGACACGCACGCACGCATACACGCACGTACACACACAATAACACACGCTAGCTGGTTACCCTGCAGACTTCACAATCATATTTAACTCGCGTTAAATAAAGAAGAAAATGTATACCGTTAATCATGTTGAAAATGTATTAATCTACGAAAGCGTAAAACGCGGAGAGAAACAATGATTATTTTTCACAACGCCCCTTTTTTCTTGAGTGGCCTAAGGCTATATAGGTTTTATTTTATGATCCTCCCCGTGGGACATATTTACCGCGATCTATCGCTTTACTAAATGGATTTTAATAATTGAACATCGGATAACAATTTACAATTCTGAGAAATATAGGCTCATCACGGAAAGACGCTTCATCGCACAATGTTGGTTGCTTATCTTATGATAATGACC